>JABASK010000696.1:0-12436 GCA_019776465.1 Rambutanura hunanensis | reverse complement strand
ATCATTCGTCTTATGGGTGCTTACACTCGACAGCTCCAGGACGGAGTTGCTTACATAGCACTCGAATTTTGTCCTAATGGAAGTTTAGAACGATTACTACGAAAGGTCAAACATGTAGAGGCGTCTAGTCTGGAAACGGTTGGAAAGTAAGATATTTTTTTTGAGATTTTTTTTTGAAAAAAAAAGCATAAAAAAACAAATTCTTTTTAAAAAAAATCTAAAAAAAAATTAGTAGTGGGAAAGATTATGACAAAAATGCCTTCGTGACCACGGCGATACAATGTGAATGGGCTCTACAAATTGCTAAAGGAATGGAACATCTCGCTTTAAAAAAAGTAAATAAAATTAAATAAGTTTTAATTAAAATTAATTTAATTTACTTTATTACTCTTTGCTTTCTTAGATTATTCACTCAGATTTGGCCTCACGCAACGTTTTAGTAGCAGCCGATCTATCAATTCGTATTACAGATTTTGGCCTTTCAAGAAAATTAGAAAATTATGCAAATTATGTCAAAACTGGCGGAGAGCCGTTACCTTGGAGATGGATGGCTGTGGAATCGCTGGAATGTAGAAATTTCTCGTCCAAATCTGACGTCTGGTCGTATGGTGTCACACTCTGGGAAATTTTTTCAATGGGTAAAATTCCTTACCCGGGAGAAGTTTGGACGGTAGAATTTGTACGAAAATTAAAATCTGGTGAAAGTCTCCTACCTCCTCCTGATTATGCATCGGAAGAAATGTAAAATATTACTAAAATATTAAATTGATAACTATTAAATTTAAAACAAATTTTGTCTTTGTACAATTTTACAGATTTAACAAAATTAAAAGTTGTTGGCTCCTTGATTCGGACCAGCGTCCTACCTTCAAAAATTTAGTTAATTTTTTTCAGCAAATTTCTTATCGTCAAAACAACATTGTCTACATGCAAGAAGGAGCTACACGAGTATCTTTACTTTAAAAATCCAGAATTGCACAAAACATAATCATATTTTACTAATTATTGTTGTTAGCATCAAGTTTTTATTGGATAGTTATTGGTATCGTAGCTTGTATTCAAAATATTGGTTAAATATAATTCCGAACTTAAATTAACGTTAAACGTAATTAATGTTAAGGTGATTTTAATTAATAGTATGAACTGTGACGTAGACGATACTCAAGTTCTTGTCCAGGATTGTATAAATTTTCGGCAATAGTTTCTAAAATATGAGAAATATTATGAAATTGACTAATTCCAGGAGACGCTGATTGAATTGGGAGTAAATCTTGACAAATTTTGTAACCGTGTAAATTTGTACAAATTTGAAATGGTGCACAATCTAAATTTGAAGAACAGATGCAATAGTCTTGTATAGCACAACGAGTTACGTCTGGATGAATGTCAAGTTTTTGTGAAATTCCTTTGAGACGATTACCAAATTTGTTTAAAAAAGTATCGGAAGAATCAAATTTTTTCATAAATTGTAGAAATTTTTCAAGATTTGGTACTGTTTTATGTAAAATTTCAGAGGTAAAAAAGTGTAGGCCGTTTTTACCCCAATGTGGTCGTCCATCAAAGCGTTGAATCTGAAGAAGAAAAAAACGAAATTTACAAAAAAATAATTTAATATTTTGAAATTTCATAAAAAAAAAGTTTTTCAAAAAAAAACCTTTTTTTGTACTTTCTTACTAATTCTTGAAATAACGCTTGTGAAATTCCAAGCTGATTAGGTGCATGCAGAAAAGGATTCTTTCTCATTGGAATTAACCAACCAAAGGTCACAGTGTCACGACCAGTTGCTATGGAAACTAAACCATCTGAAGCTTTAAGAAATCGAATGAAAAATCCAAGAACGGTGTAAAATGGATTGGCCAGTACTCGCCTTCGGATCAAAGTTACAACTTGATCAAATTTTTCGATATCAAAAGCCAATGAGAATTCTTCTGGGTAAATTGAATCGTCGCCATTATCCCAACTACAGCTTTCACCTCAATGTCGCCTTGCATTCACTCGCTTGAAGTCGCCACGGCCAACCAGTAGCGGGATTACTTAAAATTTCACCATTTTCTGAAAAAGCAGGTGGTTTTCCAATAACTTCTGCGTAAAGTGACTTTTTTGCAAATTCTGCAAAAGCTTGTAACCCTTCAGTATTTCGCGTTCCTTGTAAAAATTCAAATGCTGCGTGACTTTTGTGCGACACCGAACCGATATTCACTAAAGATAAAATTTGACGTAGCATTCCCAGGCGTTTGCGCCGACAAGAAGGTACCATTTGACACGACCATGTCACCCGAATTCGGAAACCACCAAATTTGAAAATTATCAAATTTTCGCGCCTGCGCTAAGATTTCTCGGCTGAACAAAGCCGAATCACTTTCTAGTCGATTCTGCACTGTCATTTTCATTAACTGGAACGTTTTTAAGCTCACTTCCGTGACAATCCCGAGCAATCCTAAGTGAACTTTAAAGGCATTGACCTCTTCTGGCGAGGTCACTCGTATGAGTGTGCCATTTCCGACTATTACTTTGAGGGCGATCACATTATCCGAAATTGTCGCCGGGTGTCGTAGCGAGGAACCATGAGCTCCCGTACCTATGGCGCCTACAAGGGTGATTTTACCTACGAAAAGGCATCCAATTTTGAAAAAATTCCAAAAATTTGCTATTTGAAACTTTTTTTTAAAAACAACTCACTGTAGGCTGGAACAATAGGAAGCATGCGACCATGTCGTTCCAAAAATTCCATAGCGGTACCCAGTTCAATTCCAGCACCAAATGTTGCCGTTTCACCGTCCTTGCCTATTGATGCTTCTTGGATTTTGCGCAATGACACGGGAATTCCATCAGTGCAAATTATATCAGTAATAGAATGTTGTGCCCCCAAGGCCTTGACTGTTTGACCTTGAAAAGTAGCTGCGCGCACAACTTGCAAAATTTCCTGGACATTTTCAGGCTCCAAAATTTTGGAAGCTGGATTGCAATAAGTTCTGGAATTAAAGGAAGTGTAGACATTGGATTTTGCGAAAACGTGAAGACTTCCTCTAGAACTAAAAAAACAAAAATTAAAATTTCAGTTTCTAAAAAAAAAAGAAAAAACGAAAGAATTTGGCAACTAGAAAGTTATAAGAGAAAAAGCAGTTTTATTTCTTTGTCTTACCTTAATGCTGCAAGTATAAGTAAAACTTCCAATACAATCAACTTCATTTTGTTTATTCTTGTACTGTTTAAGAAATTACAAACAATTTCTTAAAATTTTATTCCAAGAGAATTTTGAAAATGGGTATTGTTTTTATCTCCAAATTTATTAAGTATAGAGCTCATTACATAGCACATTAGTTGACTACTAATTAAGTTTGTGACGTAAATTCTTAATTGATGCATTTGTCACCTTGACCTTTTCACCTTCTGTGTTGTATAAAACTGTACTTTTTTGTGTTAATGCTAAATGCGTTGAAAAAACAATAAATTTTATGATTTTGAAATTTTATTATTTTATTTCGCTACGTTTATTCAAGCTATTACTTACATTTTTAAAGTTAACGATTTATGTAAGTCAACAAAGACAACTACAGGGAATCAACCATTTTAGTATCAAACGCATTTAGTTACAATCTGTTCTGGACAAGGTGCCACTAGACATGCTACTTTTCGTTTTTCTTCTATACAAGTTTTCCCGTCGATACACTTGACGCTTGCGCAGTTGCTGCCAGGCTTGGTACGCGTAGTGAACGCAACTCCTTTGGTGGTGACATCAGAAACTGCAATAAATAATTTACCAGTTCTTAACGTTTTAACTCTGTTAGTTTTAAGTCTTAACAACATGACTTTTATACTTTTAGTTATTGCTACCCACCTGCGCCAACCTGCGGAGTAGCTGAAGTCGCACCAGGTTGGAAAGTCCTCCAAAGACTTCCTAAAGTCTCACCAATTTTACCAACCAACGAGGTCGCGCCACCCTTAGTAGTTGCTAAAGTCGCGCTACTTTTGGTACTCGTTAGCGCTGATCCTAGACTTTTCAAACATCGTCCCAGGCTTGATGCTTGTTTAGGTGCTGCTTTTACTCAATAGTTCTGCACCAAATCGCGCCAGTTTTGGTAGTTGAGCAAGAACTGCAGGACTAGCTTGTGTCTCGGTCATTCGACTCGTCCAGAACACCATAACTAAGAACAAACAACCTAGGAATCCACTTGCAAAATTCATATTTTGCGAATTAATCAAAAACAGTATCCCTTTTTTTGGCACTCTAATTCAATCTGTCAAATTCTATCGCATGAAATAGTATGAAATACTATTCAAATTAGGTATTTTGTAGCATGCACAAATTTTTACTTGGCGTGACAAACCAGTCAAAGGCAATCAATGTCAAGGTCGTTTAGAACAAAACATTTCAAAAGGGTCGCGTCCGCAGTATTGTAACATATCACATTCAAAGCTTCAATGCTACATACCACTTTTTTGCCTTACTTTCTTTATTATTATATAAAATATACTAATTACATATAAAAATCTAATTATATAGTTATTTAAGTATAGGTATATACATTTGTAATTAACTTTTTAGAATAATTAATTAAATTTAATTTTAAAAAAAAGGAAACAGGACATGTGAAACGGCTATTCAATTTTTTGAAGTTAAAAATAAGTTCTAGCAGCAAGATAGCTTTCATTTTTTGTTGTTATTTTGCACATTTATATGACCACTTTGACTCCTAGATAAGCATTGCAAGCTGAACAGTAATGCTTGACGTCCTTCCACTTTTTCGGGGTCTTTTCCCTCTTCCTACGCCAAATAAAATACCAAATTGCCACTAATACTACAAATACACCAAAGACCGCAAGTGGAATATAAATTTGACGGAAAATAGCTAAAGCCAACGCACTAACTCCTATAAGCGTAAGTACGAACATATTTACATATTTGTAGATCAGACTACGTGTTGTTAGCGATACACGATAGTCAATTTCTGTGATATTGGTGACGTCATGAGTTCGACAATTAGGGCACACTACCATAACAGGATTTTGACCGTTTTCTTCAATTTCGACGGTTACAGACTGGGCTGCCAAGGTTGAAAGAGCTTCATGACCTTGACCTTGGTTAGGTGTCGAGATGACGTAGGGTCCTGTCAAGTTTGGTCTCCACAGCATTCCAGTACCAAAACCAGGTCCTTGTCTGCTTGGGGGAACGGGATTTCTTACGGAATGTACATCGGCAAGATGTGTGTCCAGACTGTGGTGAACTTGATCAGGAACCACGTACGGTGGTGGCTCAGGTTGACGCAAAACATTGGAAATATTATTGGAGTAATGCGTCTCGGAGTACATTGCTGTTCGATCAAATTGACAAGAGAAGTTCTTTAGGTTGGAGGAAAGTAGAGACGGCAAATTTGAACCTATATTGTTCAATTGACTAATTAGTTAGAAACTAAATCTACAAAATGCAACGTAAAAATAATTATAACTCGTCAGGGTCTAAATTATTTAGAATTTATAGTAGTAAAGTTTATGAAGCTTACAATGTGATGTGAAAATGCAAGAGCAGTAAGATGAGTTACAGCAAATAACAGAGCTCAGTACATACTGAAATATAATTTAAAATTTTTTAAAAAGTTGTATAAATTTCACTGTCTCGACTACAACTTATATTTGATCTGGAATAATGATTTTGCAAAAAATGTCAATTAGGTATAATTAATCCAAATTTTTGTGGGATAACATTTTTTCCAAATAACTGCACTTTGCTTCACAAATAAGTAGATTCAATAGTTTTGCGTCAGTCGAACCACTTAAACAATTTATGATATCATTTAGGAAATTTAGGTTGTCAAATATCGCTGGTCATAAGCCCATATACTTGAACTTGAGTTGTTTAACAAAGGTCACAAAACTGAAACTTTAACTGAAACGTCATTCTTATCAATCCACTTGGAATAACGTAGTTTTGTCGTTCTAAACGTTTTCGACTGTGTAAATTCAATTTAGCTCAATCCAACTCCCAGTTTGAGTGTTTAAGAATTTGACGCCTGCAGCGGAATTATAGAATTTTTCATTTTTGTTCCAAAAATTTTTTATTGAAGACTTGGATGATACAAAACAGTGGACAAAAAAAAATTTTTTTTTCCAAAAATTTTTATCAAAATTTCACAAATTTTTTCACCAAAAATTTTTTATCGAAGATTTGGATGATACAAAACAGTTGACCAAAAAAATTTTTTTTTCAAACATTTTTTTAGTTAATTTTAGGTTCGAAACCAAAATATTTTTTTCAAAATTGTACATCTTTTTGTCGTTCAAACAGCCGGGTCGCCAAAGCCCGCGTATTGTCACACTAATTACAAAAAGCCGAACTAACCTAATGTAATAAGTAAAAATATGATTATTTGTAATTAACTTCTTACTGGAATTGCATTTCCAGTGTTTTCCTCTAATAATAAACTTCAATTAAATTTATGCGAAGGTTGTGTATTAATTAAGGCGATTTTTTAACATGAGACCTTTTAGGAATTGTCACATTCTTTCCGTAAAAAAAAGAACCACGACATAAAACTACTAGTCAATTTTTTGAAGTTAGAAATTAAAATGTTTTAGGAGCACGAGCATTCAATTTTTCTCATGTTTTTCACATTCTATCCCCATTATATACTCCTAGTAAAGTATTGCAAACAGAACAGTAATGCTGGATGTCGTTACGAAATTCCACGGCCTTTAGCTTGTTCTTACGGAAACCAAAATACCAAATTGCGATCACGACTAAAACTCCACCATAGATCGCAAGCGGAATATAAGTTTCAAGCGTATAAGACCCAACGACACACACGACAGTTCCCATAAGTACAATTATGCCCAATTTTATGTATCTGAACACATTCTGTTTTTTCTTATAGTTGTCTGGATTTTCAATTTCTATGATCCTGGTAATTGCATTCGTTTGACAATTAAGGCATACCACGGCGACAGGGTTTCGACCGTTTTCCTTAATAGCAACGACTGCAGCCTGAGCTGCCAAAATTGAAGCATCATGACCTTGACCTTGAGTAGGTTGTGAGATGAAGTAAGGTCTTGCCACGTTTGGTCTCGATAGCATTCCGGTACCAAAACCAAGTCCTTGTCTACTTGGAGGAATTGTATTTCTTACAGAGTGTACATCAGCAGGGTGAAAGTCGGGACTGTAGTAGACTTGATCAGGAACTACGTACGGTGGTGGCTCAGGTTGACGCAAAACATTGGAAATATTATTGTACGAATGCGTCTCGGAGTACATTTCTGTCGGATCAAACGAAAAATAAAAGTTTTTTTTAGGTTGGAGTAAGGAAGAGGAGACAAATTTTATGAGGTTCATTTTAAATAACTGAATTTTCATTCCTTGACTAAACAATTATGACGTATGATTTAGTTTACACTAATTATACTGAAATTTAAAAGTAAAAAGCTATAATTTAATAAATTTTATACAACTTACAACGTGATATAAGAAACCAATAACCAAAAAAGGCGAGATACAACAAATTACAGAGCTCACTACAGACTGAAATAAAATTTAAAAATTTTAAAGTTTAAAAATTAAAGTGTTTAGACTAGAAGTTATATTTGATATAGGATAACGATTACTAAAATTTTCTATTTGCGTATAATTAATTCAAGGCTAAATTTTTGTGAGGTAACACTTTTCCAAATAACTTCTCTACCCTTCACTAAATAAGTACATTCAATAGTTTTGCGTCACTCCAACCACTTAAACACTTGGAAATTTATAGTTTTCAAACATCGTTCCTCACAAATCTCCCCAAATTGAGCAAAGTTCACAAAACTGAAGCTTTTTAACCCAAACGTCATTCTTACCACTAATTACCCACTTCAAATAACTTATTTTCTACGTTCTATGCATACGCGACCGCTCAACTCTAATTTAGCTCATATTTAATTGTTAATATCATTTTGAGCAAAAAACGTTTCGTAAGGTCATTGACCTTGACCCAATGTACTATTCGATTTTGAATGATACGGAAATTTCGATTAGCGTTCACCAAGGAAGACGCAATGTGAAACACGAAAATTTTCTAAATAAAACTTTTCCCATCTCCCATCTTTAGTGCAATAGACATTAGACGAATTCCTTTAATTGGGGTGACAAATCATTCAAATTTAATTAATGTCACGGTTGTTTAGAAAAAAAAACGTTTTAACATGATCACGCCCGTTATTTTGCTTTATGCTTCTTTTTTCTTTACTTATTTGTTTATTATACAAAACTTATACTAATTAAATATAAAACATATAATTAAAAATAAACATTTGTCACTAACATATTGTCTTTTACTACTAACGACATTAGCTAAAATTTAAGGTATTTTTCACAAATTTTTCCCTTCGTTTAAAATAAAAATTAGTCAAATTTTAAAATTTAGAAATGAAAATTACTAGCAGCATGTCGATTCATTTTATCCATTGTTTTTCGCATTTTCTCACCACTATTTTCTCCAATAAAATTATTACAAACTGAACAGTAATGCTGAATGTCCTTACACAAATCTACTGCCTTGGGCATTGTCTTACTCGAAGCAAAAAGTGCAACTGCTACCAAGACTACAAGTCCACCAAATATCGCAATTGGAATATAAGTTCCAAGGAAATAAGACATACTGCCCGCTACGCCAGCTCCTATAAGTGCAATCAAGCCCAAAATTATATACCTGATTGGACTTGCTTTTCTTTTGTATTCCGGATAATCAATTTCTGTGATCTTTGTGATCATATTCGTTTGACAATTAGGGCACACTACGGCGACTGGGTTTCGACCGTTTTCCTTAATAGCGACGACTGCAGCCTGAGCTGCCAAAATTGAAGCATCATGACCTTGAGTAGGTTGTGGAATGAAGTAAGGTCCTGTCATGTTTGGTCTAGATAGCATTCCAGTACCAAAACCAGGTCCTTGTCTGCTTGGAGGAACTGTATTTCTTACGGAGTGTACATCAGCAGGGTGAGCGGTCGCACTGTAGTAGACTTGATCAGAAGCCACGTGCAGTGGTGGCTCAGGGTGGCGCAAAACACTAGGAGAATGAGTGCCGGAGTACATTTCTGCTGGATCAAGTAGATAACAAAAGGTTTTTTTTTTGTTAGGTTGGAATAAGAAAGAGGAAACAAATTGTAACCTATGTTTGTTAAATGACTGAATTTTTATCCATTGACTAACGATTAGCAACTATCACTTATATGCTTTAGTTTAGATTTAAAAAAATAATAATTAGAAATACTTTTTTTCAATTCTGATAATTCGAAATAAAAATTTAAAAAATTCAAAGTAAGAAGGTTAGGTTAGTATAATTTAGTCAATTAAATCGTAAAACCTTACCACGTGATGTGACAAAAAAAAGCTGGGTAAGTAACTTACAGTTGACAAGAGCTCATTACAAACTAAAACTAAATTTTAAAGTTTTAAAAGATATAAATTTTGATTTCTAGGTTAGAAGTTATATTTGGTCTAGAATAACGATTTTGGCTAGAATTCTCAATAAATAAATAATCCAAAATCTAATTTTTGTGAGGTAATAACATTTTTCCAAATAATTTTTGCTTTTCCTTTCAATATACTTTTAGTTAAATTCATCGCAGTTTTGCGTCACGTCAACCACTTAATTAAACACTTTATGATATCATTTTGGAAATTTATAATTGTCAAGCATTATTGATCATAAAGTCCAAACTTTATACTTTGAGTTTTTAAAAGTATAATGATCATAAAAACTGAAACTTTAACCAGAACGTCATCCTTATCAAAATTCCCACTTCAAGGAACGTAGTTTCGTCGTTCTAATCGTTAGAGCAAAAATTACACAACTATTGTGCAATTCTAATTTAGCTCGAGTGAAGAAATCGTTTCGGGAGGTCATTAACCTTAACCCAGTTTATTTTGCAGTAAAATGTATACAAATTAGTAAATTTCAATTGATGTTAATTAATAATTACTAATACATAGCAGTACGACTCGGTCCAAATTTTTAGTCACAATCGAGTACATTCCACATTTGCAATGTGGCTGACTGGAATGGTCCCGCAAACCGGGCACAAGATGACAGCAAGATCATTGCGACTTTTCTTAGCAGGAAATTTTACGACTTGCTTTGCCAAAATTGACTCACGAATGTCACTTTGATTGTGGTTAGGTTGGGTTACGACGGAGGAGGGTCGTGTCACGGTCGGTGGTACTTCGAGATCAACAAGAGGATTGATTAGTGGCTCAGTTGTAGATGAATTGAAATATGACAGAAATTTAGAAACTTTGAAGTTATTACGCGTCTCCTTGTCGTTCATTTCTGTCAAAAATTGAAAACTTAAAAATTACCAAGTTGAAGTAAGGCAGAGGGTTTTATGTTTCCTTTATTGATTTTTAAAAGAATGATGAATTTTCGTTAGTTGAAGTGACACTTGTCTTGTCTTGTGTTTAACATACAAAACGAAAGAATTAAAAAAAAATTTGATGTGATACAACAGGGTGTGTTGTGTGTAACCAACAACTCACAGATTAAAATTAAAATGCTTAAACTTAAATTATAGTTATCATTTTATAGATTTATAGAATATAGAGAATAGAGATATAGCGGGATGTTTGATTAGCCACAACGATTCATCAATTTAGGAGATACTTAATCCATGACGAAAATTCTTTTGAATTAATCACTGTTCCAACAATTAGTGCAACGTGAATCACAGCGTGGCTTCGACCACTTAACGCGGAGTACTTAAGCACTACACCTAGATGTGGCGTGTGTCATAGTAATTGTAGTAAAGTTACTTGAATTTAGCAGATTAGAGTTCGAATTATTGACTTAATTATTTCATAATTATACCAGAAAGCATTTTTTTTGAAAAAGCGTTTAGTTGTATTTGTATCCACCCAGTTTGTGGTGGACGTAAGGCACGGCACAAACACCTTCAAATGTTACTGTCAAGCCTGAAGACAAAAATCAACACCGTTATTAACGTTTTTAACATAAAATTTTGAAAACCATATTTTTTAGGTGTATACCAGAATTTTGACGTCGTGCACATTCCAAATGACAACGATTAGTATAGGTGACCTCATCGGTGCCACAAAATGGTATGTATTCCTTACTGCAACCACAGTCGTCTTGGTTATGACAAGGTCCTTTGTGCTTTAAGCCAAGACCTTGAAACCATTTTTATCTAAATTAGTCATTATTTTCAAAGTCAACAAAATTTTCTTTCAATTACTATGATTAATCCCTTGCTCGCATTGAAGTGTACACAAATTCTGATAAGTCTTTCCATCATTCCCACATACTGGGTCATAGGTCAGTTCACAGGGACAACCGCATTCGCCATCATGTTTTTTTTGAAGTTCTTTTTAACATGTTCACATTTCATCCCCATTTTTTAAAATTTTAAACTATTTTCTTATAAATTTTATGAACAAATTACTCACTAGGATTTGACTGTTGAGCACATCTTAGTAAGCAAGGGTTAGCATAAGTTTTACCGTCCGTGCCACAGATAGGGTCATAGTTCAAGTTTGCCTTGGGACATAAACACGCTTCAATACCTAAACATTCACCTTCATAGGCCAGCGCTAGGTCTATTTCAAAGCAAAAGGTTAAAAGGTTAAAGGTTAAGGTAGGTTAAGATACCTAGGTTATTAACCATTTTTGAGCTTGACTCACTTGGTTGTAGCCGTTGAGCACAGTCGAGTTGACATTGGTTGGAATAAGTGTTCTTGTCGTTACCGCAAACAGGATTGTAGTTCATAGTGCAGATGCAGGTTGCATTACGGCACTCACCTGGGTACTTCTCAGAAAGGACTACAAGAGCATAAGTTTTTTTCATGCCATTCTATTTTTCGTTGACCATTATTATGAATCAACAAATTTACCTGAATTTTGTCGTTGTTCACATTTCAGTGAACAGGAATTGGGATACGTCACACCGTCAGTCCCGCATACCGGATTGTACTCATAAGTGCATTTACATGGACATTCTCCATCAAGCACTTTTTCAAGTTCTAAGGTACAAAATGGAATGGTTACGCCCAAAAAATTTGTTGTACATCAGCTTAGTTTCTGGTTGAAATTTTTTACCTGGATTTGACATTTGTTCACATAGTAGTGCACAATAGTTGGGATACGTTTGACCATTGTTGCCACATACAGGGGTATAATCGCCAGTACAAACACAGTCATTCCCTTCAGGATTATTTGGTTTAACACATTTTCCACTGTGTTTTACAAGAAGACCTGTGGAGGAGGGGGGGGGGGATTTTTTAAAACATTTTTGCATTGTAGTTTATTTTATTTTTTATTTTTTTATTGTGTATACCTGGTTTTCTCTTTTGTTCACACTGGAGTATACAGTGATTAAAATAGTCTTTTCCATCAGTACCACAAATTGGTTCGAAGTTATGAGACATACAATTACACCGACAGTTACCGTTATGCTGTTT
>JABASK010000695.1:0-12448 GCA_019776465.1 Rambutanura hunanensis | reverse complement strand
ATTGAACTGTTTGTTCTTTGTAGCTCGACAAAATTTTGATTTGTTCTAATTTCAGGTTACTGGAAAGTTGACCTCAACGAAGAAACATGACCTGAAGTTAATTAACTCACGGATGAATACACGGAGAGTAGGAATATATATATATATACTTTCAATAATCAGTATAATATTGTTGCAAGGGGCTATGATGACTCCACTTTAATAATTAAAACTGTGCATGGTTATAACTCTAAGTTTACTTATACGAGTTCTCGTCGTCGCTAAGAAAAAATTAATTAAAAATTTTGGGTAAAAAAATGAAAAAAATATTGATGAGTCACTTGCCTTAGTATAATTAGTACAAAAGAATTCAAACTTATTAAATTATAAAGCACTTTACCCATACTTTTCATAGTCGCAAATACTAAAACTAATTAAGCGTATATGCTGAACAGTAAAAATTTACAGTTCCATGAAATTTCTCTGATCTGTTTTGTTATGTTGCTGAAACTGTGTTGCAGAAATTTAAAAAATTATTGATAAATTTTGTGCCAGCTAAATTTGAGATAGGGTTTATTGGTATTCGGAAGATGAATTACGTTGCTGGTGAATACGCTACGCTTTTCGATCTGAAGTATTATATTACCGAAATTTATCGAAATCATTAGGAATCTGGACGAAAATTTAAGCCCACAAGGCAAAATCTTTAAAGAATACAGAACATGCAAGTGAAAATGTGATTTTTAAAAAAAAAACACACATTTTTAACAAATCCAAAAAAAGATTTCTAAATTTTGGTTTAAAATTTCATGTACTTTCGTTCCGTTTAGAGGTATAGTTTTCAGTTGATAATGCTTATTTTTGTCCTCGTAATTTCAGATTACTGGAAAGTTGACCTCAGTAAAGAAAAATGACTAAAAAATTTAGGTCGCAACTTGTCACGGATTAACACAGGCGACAAAAAAATTATAATTTTTTTTTTAAAAATAATTAGTAATAAAAATTCCCCTGGCATTTGCTTTACAAAGTTAGTAAATGACAAAAAAAAATTTGCAGGCTTCATTTCACTTGCAGTATAATTTTGACCTAAAAGTGACAAGAGTCAAGGATAACAGAGGCAGAGATTTTCAATGTGTTTAACTTTTTTATGTGCAAATTTCAAGGAAGTATATTGACCTGCCCTAATGTACTTTGGATATACACATAAAGATACGAGGACATGCGGTTATTCTGGACGAGACATAAATTGACCTTATCTTTTGCAACACTCTACATTCGAATAATTTCCTCCTCCTCATTGGTTATCATTTATTGCACAAAGTGAACCTAATATTTATTCTTTTTGGTTTAAATTAAAACTGAAATTTTGAAGTTTGTAGGAGATTGTTCGTCCATCATGTCACTTCTTCTGGTATCAGGTGACTACGAAGATGATACTGAAAGCATGAAGGTGATGGTGGAACAAGTCAAAATCCAACTTACTGGTACGAAATTTACAAAACTACGTTGTTTTTTTTTTGGTTGAATTTGAGAATTTGTAGATTTCTTTTTTTTTACAGATTCTAATTTGAAATTGAAACCTCGCACAGATTACGAATTTTTAAGTAAATTTATACGATTGAGAAAGTACAACGTCGAAAATGCAGTCACGGCCGTTTGTAGATATTATAATGGAATTTCGAAAAACCTTGAAAAGTTCATTGACCTCGTCGTCTCAGACATTTCCCACGTGTACAATAAGTCCAGTCCTTTACAATTCCTAAGGACAAAAATACAAGAAAAGGCTGTGGTTTTTTTTCGAATGAGTAACTGGAATACGGAAGAAATGACGTTGGAAGAATTAATGCTTGCGTTAATATTTGCTTTTGAAGAACTTTTCAATGATCGTGATTTTCTAGAAAATGGTTGTTTGATCATCGTAGACTGGACTGGGCTTACCATTACGCATGTGACGCAATGCGGTTATAGGATGATCAAGTTTTGTATGAAGATGATGTTTGTAAGTGAACACTAACTAATTTTCATAGTTTCATCAGTTTTCTTTTTAAATGCGAAAAGTATTTGCTGAAATTAAGACTAAAAATTTACAGCTGAGAAAGATTTCCTGAAACTTGCAAGAATGTTGCAGAAACTTTAAATGGAATTTAATTTGCATGAAATGTTTATAGTTTTAAAAAAAAATTTAGGTTGAATAGTAATGTGTGGCGACGCTAAAACAATTTTTAATGCGAACTCGAAAAAATTTAATTTTTAAAAAAATACCCTTTGTAGGAAACTAACTGCATTTTTTTGCTTTCTGCAGGAAGTATATCAAATTCGCCTTGCCGGTTTTCATTTTATCAAGCCACCACTTATTTTTTGGCCACTTTTCAAAATTATAGAAAAATTTATGCCGGCTAAAATTCGATCCAGGGTTCATTTCCATTCGGAGATCAACAAGCTACTTGACATTTTCCCAGCTGAAGCATTACCAAAATGTATTGGTGGAAATCTGGACGAAAGTGATGCCTTTGAGGAGGTCATGTTTTCAGATTTAATTCGAAAGAATACAAAATACGCAAGTAAGTTTTTTTTTAAAGTATGTTTTAAAATAAACAAAAATTATTTTGAATTAGTTTAAATTGGTTTCTTGTTCATCTTCGGTTTTCGTTTATTTACTTTCATTACGGCTGCATTGAACTCTTTTGTTCCTTTTAGCTCGACTAAATTTTTATCTTCTCTAATTTCAGGTTACTGGAGAGTTAACTTCAAAGAAGAAATATGATCTGAAGTTAATTAACTCACGGGTGAATACAGAAGAGAGGGAATACATACTATATTTTGAATAATCAGTATATAGTATTCTCACCATGGGACTATAATGATCCTACATATGTAACCTAACTTAACTTTGATTTTGGTTACAACTGTGCATGGTTAACTTTAAGTTTACTTATACTAGTTCTAGTAGTCACTAAGAAAAGAGTAATTAAAAATTTTGCGTCGAAAATTTATCCGTTATTAGACGCGTATCCCTGCCCCACAATGATCTCATTCTTCATATTTTAAATTCACTTAAATTTTAACCAATCACTATTTAATTTAAATTGATAAGGCAAAAGCCAGATCATTAAAATTTTAATTGATTGATTGATAGGACGCGTATATTTTTTCAATTTCAAATAATTTCTGTACTATAATTTTTGAAAAATCTTATCTTAGTATTACGTTATTTACATTACATTGGGTTTAATAATATAAATTATTAATTTTTTATAATTCACATTATTACATTACTACGTCTAACATCGATAGAAGACTTCTCATCGAAAAATACATGAATTTTTTTGAAAAATAACTTGCGCTACGACAGAATCACACACAACCAGAGTGATTATTCAGACTATTAAATTTTAAACAACCTTCCCCTTACTTTTCATCGCCGTAAGTACTAAAAATAATTTACTCGTGGATTGAACAAAAATAGTGCAAAAACAAAGTAGAGACAAGTGCTTTGGTATAAGATTTAACAAAAATGGTTTTGAAATGTAAACAATCAGCACATAGAGAAATACGGTAATTTAATATGGACTTTTCAAGTTCTTGAATTATAACATTAGACAGTTGCTCATTTCCACATATTGTGTTCATCATTACTAGTTTTCAAAGACAGTTTTAAATCTAACCTTTGACAATATAAAATGGAACGATTTATATTAGCAGACTCACAAAAGATACCTGTCACAAAAATTGTAATAGTAGTGGCCATGAAAATACTAATTGGCCGAATCTAACATGTCAAGTAAATAATTTGTCGAGTACGCCACTATTCGGAAATATGTCGTATTCTTTACAGAGTAACTGCGTCCTCAAATATTTTTAAGAGATCAATATTTATAGAGAAAACTCGAGGTAGACCCTTTGGAAAGAATTTGTGCCAAGACAACGTTTTTGGCATTGTGTTGTCGACAACATAGGTAGTTAGTTCCGCGTTTAAAACATCTTATATGTAGAGCCACGCATTCACGTAGCAATAAAAAAAATAGTATTAAAGCACTTACTATGTTCTAAATAGGTTCTTACAACAGTTTTAAAGAAAAAAAATAGCGAACTATTAACGTCGAACATATCCTCGTCCACAACGGGTTTCGTGAGAAACCGTTTGTTTTGTTACTTCATTGTACAGCTAACGTTCAAGATAAAAGTCACGTTCGTATGTGAGTTTGAACGTAACATCATATAAATTTAGAAACACAACTAAAACGGAAACTAATGGAACTTACAAAAAAAAAGGAGACCTTCAGCTTTTCCGTTCACCGTTGGATTTTTTAAACATTGGGACCCCGATACGTTCGAAATTATTGTAACATAAGTTGTATTCGACATATTGTTGAAAACTACTTTTATTACTAAAAAAAAGTACAGAAGTAGTAGATAAGTAAATTTTAGGCATCGGCGGTTGGGACCTAATCTCGACGGTGGAACATTAAAGATCCACCTCTTCCAGTGCTTTCGAAACGTCACTACTTCGTGCAGATATAAAAGAGGTTTTGACTTCAAGCAAATTACTTGTACATCTAAATTATCCTAGTCGTATTGGTGTGTCAGCTTTTTATCAACCACAAACACTAAAAAAATATCTATCCTCCACTTCAAAATGGCGTCAATGTTTTCCCTACATTCACTGGTGCTCCTCTTGATGCTAGGAACGTTAGAGGCTGTTAAAACTATTCGAGAGCAAGCTCAAGTTCCTAGTACAGGGCAACCTAGTGGAACTAATCAGACTATTCCCACATCACAAGAAGCCAAAATTTCCGACAAAAAAGAAGAGTCAGCTACTACAAATCTGTGGGGTCATGGAAACCCCGAAGGAATTTCCCCTGACCTGTGGAACAATCTCAATAATAAACATTACGATTGGTCGAAAGTTGATCTGCGCAAAGAAGGCAACATTCCTGACCAACCTTCAAACACAGAACCTAGGCAGGAGGAATCAGCAGGACATGAGAAAGCCGTATGTGAGACTACTCACACACCACACGACTCCAGAATTCCCGCAATGGTACAAGAAAACAAAGAAGTCACTAAAACTAAGTCGGGTTATGGAAACCCCGAAGGAATTTCCCCTGACTTGTGGCAAAATCTCAATAATAAACATTACGATTGGTCGAAAGTTGAGCTACACAAAGAAGACAATATTCCAGACAAATCTCCAGAAACAAACCCTGGAGACGATAAATTAGCAGGAGATGAGAATTCAGAATAACATATATAGTTTCTGTTTTTGATCTGCTGATTCTAGTTTTTATTAAAATATTTTAGTGGAACAATATATGTTACTATAGAATTTATTCTAAAACTTTTTGATTAAAATCACTTTAGAAGCCAAGGTACTAGGCAAATACTTTTTGAATGGAAAAGGCTACTTATTTTTTATTCAAAATAATTAATTACAAAGTTTGTCATCTAACTTTTCAACTAGTGTTGATTTTCACTTGCATCTGAACACTTTTAGACTACTTAAATTGTTAAATTGAAAGTTCTTCAAGTTTTTTGAAATTAATGACATTCCTAATGATTCGTAGAAAATTAACTTTATTAATGCTTGATTTGAAACTGCGTCATTTTTCTGAGAAGCTGTTCACTTTGTGGTCCAATATAATTGAGTCTCATTGTTCACAAAAATGGTATACTGAACCTAAAAATGAGCCACTATCGGACAGCAAGTTATTTTCTCTAACATAACAACGCGTTTTAAAAATCTAAAAAAAACGGTTCTATATGGATTATTTGTAAATTAGAGTAATCTTTGAAAAAGAAAAGACTTAAACCGAACGCAGCGACGTCCATATTTATTTTCAAGTAATTGCACAAAGATCTGCATTACACATTTTGCAAAATACATAAGCCTAACCTACCGTGCCAATCCTATACCTTAAAGGAGTGGATCTCCACGGTCTCATTACAAACTCCAGAAGAGAAAGAAAATGAGAGGAATGGGGAAAAAGACTTGGGAGTCCCCTCTCAACAAATGACCAGCTATTTCTTTCTTGAGTTTTTTTAGAATTTACAAATGAAGTTGTAAAAGTTGAAACCTTGCATTCAGCTGATTCAATTGCAATTATTTTGAAGCTAATTTAAAGCGGTTTCTCTATTTTAAAGTTTCTTACACCTAAACTAAAATTTTGGTATATGCACAATTGTAAGAAAGTTGACTTTGATATACCAAATGCCCTGAGGAAAAACGCCTCAGTAAACTACTAGTTGTAAATAAGGTGTAATAAGAAAACTGACAAGACAAGTAGTTTTTCAAACCCCATGAAGATCTAAAATTTCGCATCTAAATTAAATTTTATACAACAATTTTTGAAAACTCTTGTTTTCTTATTAGTAGGTAGCTACAACATCGATTGAAGACTCAACATTCGCATCGAAAAATTCATGTTTTTTGCAAAAATCTGCTGTGCTCAGACGTAATCACAACCAAATTTAAACTATTAACTTCTCAACAACCTTCCTCATACTTTACATTGCCGTGAATACTAAAAATAATTAACTCGTGAATTGAGCAAAATATTTCATAACCAAGATAGAAGTAGGTGATTTGGAATAGCTTTGGGTTAGCAAAACTATTTTTAAGATGTTAACCAATCAGCATAGAGAGAAATACAAAAATTTAAAATGTTTAAAAGTTTTGTTCAAAATACTGCGATGAATACTACTTTATTAGTGGAAACATCAAACTATTAGACACGTCACTACATTCTGAAGATATAAAGAAGGTTTTTACTTAAAGCAATTTAGATAGTAATCTAGGTTGTCCTTATAGTTTTGTGAGTCAGCTAATTATCAAAGCTTTCAGAAGAGATCCATCTTTACTTGCAAAATGTTGTGAATGTTCTCCCTACATTCACTGTTACTACTCCTGGTGTTAGGAACGCTTGAAGCTTTAAATAGTACTAAAGAGAACGGTCAAGTGCCTGGTGCAGCGCAATCTAGTGGAACTGATCCTAAAACTCCGGAATTGCAATACTCTAAACCTTCCGAATTGGACAAACAGCAATTTGCGGACACTACGAATCAGTTTGGTACTGGTAACTCCATAGGAAGCTCCAATAGCTAGATCAAACCCAAGGTAGTTCCTAGCCTTTCTTTGTCAGGTCTCAAGAGCGGTGACGTGGACGATCCTTCGGATTTTCTGATAGGCAAAAAACAAGAGATTCTTTCCCAACCAACAACACAAAAGGCTGAAGACGAGGAACAAAAACATACATAATTTTGCTAACAAGCCTATTTTCTTTCAATTTTGTTGTTTTTCCAGACCGTTTTGAATCCAGTTTTAATAAGGTTCAGGATAACTTATAATTTATGGTTATGAGCAACTGATTTGATTCTGAATTTATTAAAATATTGTTAGTAAAATACTACTGGGACTTTTAAAATTTATTTTCAATCTTTCCCTGATGTGAATAATAATCGCTTTACCAATCAAAGTCGGGTTTCGAGATTTGCCTTAAAGTCGTCCGTTACGCTAAAGGTACATGACTAAATCCTTGAAGTTTGTTGATTATAAAACTTCCAACACAAGTTTAAGAAACAATACAGTAGAAATTACTGAATACAGAAGAAATTTACTGCAATTCTACCAAAATTATACATAATTTGTATAATTTTGTTAATGTTAAAATATACGTTTACGGACAAGATTCAAGAAAGAGAGTGATTCGGAAAGATTGAATATATATGGTATACTCCATATGGGTCGGCGACTTTGGGCTTTAACCTTGTTCTTAATTTCTTAGTCATTTAGTCTATTGTAATTGTTAACAATCCAGGATGATAAATGCCAATGACAAGTGACTTTTAGAACCTTTCTTGAAGGTCCGAAGTGACCAAAACTCAAAGGTATATTTGACACTTTTGTACTCGATGAAGGTTCATTACAAAATGTCCAATTTTAGACCAAAATTTGAGCCCAATCTTGATAAGTGTAGAGCACCAAAGTTCCATATTAAGACCAAAAACCGAAATAGACCTTCTTCACAAGGTCATGTCAGTTCAGACCAAAACTCGTGACTCTTTTGTAAAACTTTTCATTTTCGTTTCCTTACGGTAAGAGTAGAGAGTAGTGAAACAAATTTATGCACAAAAAGTTGTTTACTTGGAAACATTTTACAAAGTTATTACACCACCGGCCAAGCTAAAGAAGTATACTTGGGGAAACTTCTCATAATTTGCTTTTTCTAACGAATTGGAAGTTAGAAATATTTTGATAGAGGCTATTGCACCTTACTGTGCATGCTAATTGGTAAGGTTGTTGGCCAACTACTTCTTCTCAGTCAATTGCATTCTCATTCTGGTGTTGTTGCATACATGTTGGAATAATAGGCATACTAAATTTTTGCAAAATTTCAGGTAAAGTAAGAAAAATGTCCACCAAAATTACTCCTGAGGTACAACAGTTCGAAGACGAATTAGCAGAAAAGGTGGAGATTGTCAGGCACCGAGTTTTTGGTAAATATTATTATAAAATCAATGCTAAAAAAAAAAATTTGTTGAACAAAATTATTATTTGAATTGTGTTCGTGTAGATTCTCCATTGGTACTCAAGCCTCGAACTGATTTTGAATTTTTGAGTAAATTTGTTCATCTCAAAAAGTACAATGTAGACAACAGCGTCACTGCTCTGTGTAAATACTATAATGGATTAGCATCAAATCTTTACAAATTTGAAACTTTAACAGTGTCTCAAGTTGCCCCAGTTTTTTCAAGTGGTGTTATTAAAATTCTGAATACATCAAATGGTGAACCAATTGTAGCCTGTGTATTGATTAGAAATTGGAAACCCATTGACATTTCTGTTGAAGTCCTTGTCCTTGCAACTTCCTTCATTTTTGAAGAATTCCTACTCAATGTCAATTTTCAACAATATGGTGGAATTGGAATTTTTGATTTGTCTGGACTATCATTTCAACAAGTTCGACAGTGGGGATACAGAATGATTATGTTTTTGACTAAAATGATGTGTGTAAGTAAGATTTTAGGTTAAGGTGCGATCTAAACCTAAATTTTTTTTAAGATTAGGTTATTTACCTTAAACAAAATGCACACTAATCCTTTTTTTTTTGTAACGTAGGATATTTATCCATTACGAATTGCTGGACTGCACTATATCAATGCACCATTTGGATTTTGGCCAATGTTTAAAATTGGAGAGAAATTTATGTCGACAAAAATTCGATCTAGAGTATCATAGGAATTATAACGATTTACTGGAATATTTTTCATCAGACGAATTACCCAAAAGTTTAGGTGGAAATGTTGAAGAAAGTGAAGCATGGGATGAAACTATGTTATCAGATCTTCTCAAAAGAATATCCAAGTCATAAGAGTAAGTACAAAAAATAATTAAACAAAATTAAAAGATTCAATTCAATTCATATATTGACCTTGAGTGTTTTCTTGCGTAGGTTACTGGAGTGACCTTGACCTAGAATCGGAGGATTTATGAAATTAAAAAAGAAAAAAGTTTATTGGTTAGTCAAAAAAAATATTAGGAAATTGGAAATTTGTAAGAACTGATAGCATTTTCTTATTTAATTACATATCGCCCGAGGCTTAAAGCTTTCACTCGGGAAAAAATTTCATAATTTGTCTAATACAAATAAAAAAAAAAGTTTATTTATCTCTTGGTGAGCAGTAAACTTGATTAATTCGGCGTTACAATTTTTATTTTTTTGGCAAAGACGTACATGTTGACCTTGCTGCACTTGATGAAAAGCCTTGATTATTCCTTACCTTTAGTCAGTCACATTCTTTCAGCAGCCTCAATTTTTCTTTCAGTGCAACATTTCAAGTAACCTAGGCAACATGTCTACAGAAATTACTTCTGAAGACCAAAAATTTGGAGATGAATTAGTAGAACTGGTGGAAATTGTCAAGGAAAATCTTTGTCGTAACGTAAAAATATTCTTAAATTTTTTTTTAATCTTTAAATTTTTCAAAAAAAAAGTATTAATAATGTTGTATTATTTTTCATTTATTGATTTTCTGAAATTTTTGTAGAATGTACCTTCTTGACACTCAAGCCTCGAACTGATATTGAATTTTTGAGTAAATTTGTGCATCTCAAAAAGTACAACGTAGACGACAGTGTCACTGCCATATGTAAATACTACAATGGATTAGTATCAAATCTTAACAAATTTGATAATCTAAGAGTATCTCAAGTTGCTCCAGTATTTTTAAATGATATTGTTAAAGTTTACAATACCAATGAGCAGAAGGCTGGAACACCAATAATCTGTACTCTAATTAAAAATTGGGACCCAACACAAATTTCCCTTGAGGCTGTTTGCCTTGCAGTATCATTTATTTTTGAAGAATTTTTACTTAACATCAATTTTCAACAAAATGGTGGAATTGGAATTATTGATTTGTCTGGACTATCATTTCAACATGTACGACAGTGGAGCTACGGAATTATAATTTTTTTGACAAAAATGATGTGTGTANATTTATTTTTGAAGAATTTTTACTCAACATCAATTTTCAACAAAATGGTGGAATTGGAATTATTGATTTGTCTGGACTATCATTTCAACATGTACGACAGTGGAGCTACGGAATTATAATTTTTTTGACAAAAATGATGTGTGTAAGAAATTTTAGGTTAAATTAATTGAGCTGGGTAACTTTAACTTGAAGAATGTGCACTAAAGTGGTTACTTTTTTCTTAAACTTAATTCTAGGATATTTATCCATTACGTATTACTGGCCTTCACTATATCAATGCACCATTCCTATTTCGACCAATTTTCAAAATTGCGGAGAAGTTTATGCCGGCAAAAATTCGATCTAGAGTAAAATTTCATAAGGATTACAACGACTTGTTGGAATTTTTATCACCGAACGAATCACCAAAAATTTTTGGTGGAAATCTGGAAGAAAATGAAGGATGGGATCAACGCATAGTGTCAAATCTATTGAAAAAAAATCCAAGTCATAAAAGTAAGTTGGTAGAAACAACTAACTTAATGACAATATTATTCTATTTTAGTAAAATTAAAAAGTACAAGTTTTGATTCTTGTGTGTTGTTCTGTTTAGGTTATTGGAGTGACCTTGACCTCGAATCAGCAAATCTGTAAATTGGGTACTCAGAAATGAGAATAGAAATTAAAATTATTTAATTATTTTAACAATTATTATTACTATATTAGCAATTACACAATAGAGTTTAAAATTTTACAAATTAGTTGTAAGTAAAGCGTATATTTGAAAGAAATCAAAGCAAAAGACTATAGAAGTTTCCTGTAGTTGAATTTAAGGTCTTTATTTTTTTGCAAATAAATTTTTCTGAGAAATTCGCGATTAATTATCACAAATAAAAAACTTAATTTTATCAAAAAGAATTGGTTAATTTGAAAAAAATGTGTTGGTTCAAATTCACATATCGTCTGTAATTAAAAACTTGATACTTGTAAAAGTAAACCGGAGTGTCAACTGAATAATTGAAAGTTGCAAATTTTTTCGCAAATGCAGTTGACCTTGCAACACTTTTGGTAAAATTTCTTAGGAATTATAAAGTGTGTTCTGAGAATTTATTTCATCAGAGGAAATTTCTGGAAACTGAAACCCTCGAAGAAAGTACAAAAACTAATGAAATATAACTAAGTTTTGACCATGAGTGACCTTGACCTAAAATTTATATTTACTCGATTTTCAATTTTCAATTTTTGCAAAGAATTTAGAAGAATGCAAAAAAAAATATCAAAGTTTTAAGTTTCTATTAATGTTAAATTAGTTACAATAAGTAGAAAAAATTTATCTTTTGTGTTTTTTGCTCAAACCAAATTTCAATAGGCTGGAAAATTGTCAATGACTGATCCATTTTCGAGTCGTACATAATTGACGTAGTTTCCCCAAGGATCGTCGTAAGAAGCTTCAACAACGCGAGCACCACGTGTCTATAACCACCGTATCCAGTATGACGATTGTAACAAATTTCCATAGTTTCAGCATAGCAACACCAACTGTTTCCATGGTTATGTCCTACAAAAGAAGTTTTGACAGTTCTAGAATTTAGGAGAGCTCTCATCAAGCCGGTATCTTTGTCCTGCGCAACAACTACGTCATCTAGGTAGTTAAAAAGAAATTAATAACTTAACAAAAAAAATGTTTTTGTTTTTAATAAAAAGTATAATTCAAAAAAAAATATATAAATAATTTACCAACTAGACCACTGCACCGCGGGTGGAGACGAATGGTTTCTTGTACCAATTCGTATTCACGACTACAGAAAACGAAACAAAAATTATCTTGTTAATTTTCAAAAAAAAAAAGTTGTTTTATCTGTTAAAAAAAATTTTTTTTCCCCAAAATCCCAAAATGTTGTCAGCTTACGTTGGTATATGAAAGAAAGCCAAAGCTGGAAGCCTACCATATCGTAAAGTTACCCGGGTATTCTGCCTCTTAAACCAGGCAACTACT
>JABASK010000694.1:0-12458 GCA_019776465.1 Rambutanura hunanensis | reverse complement strand
TGTATCTAGAGTTTTAGCAAAGATTCAATCTTAAGTTAATTTTAAATTAATTTTTGGCACGTTAAACAAAACTTTCACAACAGAATCTTTCAGAATTACGTGCTTAGCTGAGCTTTACACAAGAGCTTAAACCGTGAACGTTTTTTTTTTTAAAAACACAACTTTTGTCTAAGACTGATTCTAGTTTAATGCGGTAGTTTAAAAGATGTTATAGGATCAAAAGCAAGTAGGTCAAATCTAGTTACTCAAAACTAAATTTGATTTGACTAAATATAATATTTATATTTACTGATTAAAAATTTTAAGTCTAAATTTCCGTTTGTTTTTAATGTACAGAGATTTGCCGTTCATTTGATCGATTTAGTTTCTACGTAGTTTGTGAAAACTCACCTTACTCTCAGTTCCAGTTTTAACAAAACACAGTTCTGGATTCTGTTTAAATTCTTTTGAAAACCCGAAAATGTACCACCATTGGCGATTCAGCTCATCACTTACGTGATTTTTCGAATAAAGTACACAATTTCCTGGTTCTTATAAAGGATTTTGGGGACAATCCCAACGTGTAGCATGCTCATTCTCGAGGATTTCAGGATTAAAAAATTTGATATCAGTGAAACACAAGAATAAGAAAATGTGCGACACCTAACGGTGAACGACTACGAAACATTATTGTGAAAACTTTCGCTCAATTTAAAATGTAAAATGCAAAAGACAGTGTGCTCAAATAATATAATTGCTCAAATTATATTTCCATGGTCAAAAGTTTCCTGGCGTTCAATCCGCCTCTAATAATGGTGACAGGTCAATACTGCGAAAACAAAACGACCCGTGCAAAAAGGGCCGTTAGTCAAAAGAACCGCCCTAATATGTAGCAGTAGCCATAGCCATTCATCTATACATTTTTAAAAGACAGGGGTTCCAATTTCATTTTTTAAAACAGTTTTCTTTGAAATAGAAAAAAACAGTGTGTTACAGAAATTAAATCCTTCTCATCACATATTACTAGTTAAAATTTGTATATAGTAGTTTTATAGTAGGTTTTTCTTCCAAATCTCCCAAAAATGACTAGTTTGATTGGATTGCTTTTGACCTAATATCATTTGTCCCAAATTAAAGGCATGGGAGCACCTTTACGTGGGGAAAAAAGAAAGAAAAAGAGAAAGTTGTTTGTCAAAGCGACCCAATACTCTCTTCCTCTGCACCTTTATAACTCTGATTAGAGTTTTTGAATCGAGATGAAAAACAGGAAAGGAGGATCTCTGCTTAGAAGGCTTGATCCGAGTCCTCATCCTCATCTTCCTACCAACCAACAAACAAAAGGATGAAATCAAAATGGAGATTCAACTTTCACTTTAAGTCCTTCGGCTCATAAAGAGAGACCAAGACAAAAAGCAGGGATCCAATCAAAATCCTAGGCTTAAAAGGCTACGGTAACCTATCAACCCATATAAACGCTAAGAGGGATGAAGGTTCAATCCATCAAATTCCCTCCGGGGAGTTAGTTACTTCACCCTCCCTTCACGTCCCGAAAAAAATTCAGAAATTTAGTATTTTATTCATCCTTTCGAAATTGATCATTCTCAACCAAAAATTTTTCATCAAGTACTATATTCATGTTGAATGATTATTCATTTCGTATAAAAAATTTCCGAATTGAATCCATTTTCCCTTAATTGTTACTCGAAAAAGTCATAAAAGTCACTCTTACGGCCAATGCCTTAAGTCTCTTTTACGGTAAACGGAACTTGGAAAGTGAAAAGGACGCTTTTCCTTCTTCAACTTATACATTTGCAGAGAGAATTTCGTGTAATAAAATTTTTCGATGGATTCTCTCTCCCTTTGAGTAAAAAGACACACTTTCACTTCTTCTTCCCTTTCATTGGGAAACGCGGGACGACTTTCTCTCAGGAGAGACAATAACGATCAACTTTGGCTCTTAGGGGTTCTAGTTCCCAAAAGTAATAAAAAGTAGTAGTGAAATATGTTAATAGCCATAAAAGTAGTCTTACCTCAGACGAAGTTAGGTAGCAAAGTCTCGAATCGGCTGATTCGACCGAAGCCTGTTGACGAACCGAACTGAATTTATGGTGACCCCCACCAATCTCTCGATCGGAATAGTATCCACTTCGATTCTCACGATCTGAAAAGTAGCCTGACCTTGTTGTACTACCGACTTCTGGTCGGTCGTAAGGGCCACTTGACCTGTAGAGAAAAAAAAGCTGCGAAGGTCAAATTCCTACTTTCTCTTTCGGGAAAACTTTCACTTTCACAACTTTTGAACAATGTGTGTCATAAAAACAGTGAAAAATGGGGGACGCTTTCTTTTTTTTTCTTTTTTTTTGTAAAATATAGTTCCAAGCTGATTTATTTCTCAACCCTGCCTCATCTCCGCCTACTTTTGCTCTTCTGATGAGGAAATATAGCCTTCCTTTCCTTCCTGCTCGAGTTTAAAAGAAGAAAGGAACTTTCTTTTTTTTAAAAGGAAGGATTTTATGTGGATTTTCCCATCCCAGTGAAAGATGAGAAGTTTTTCTCTAATGGCCTCTTCATTATTCCAAAAAAAGGAAAGAATAGGAGACAGAAGTACATTAGACGATTGAGACTCTAGTAACCATTGTCATTTCCTTCATGTCACAAAGTGCATGGAAATCCAACACTTGTTCCCCAAAAATTGGCAACTAACAGACGACACACAAGAAATTAATGCCAGGGAATTGAATTAGCCCGCCAAAACCTTCAATCTTTGACAGAATTAATCCCATCTCCCTAATGGAATTGGATGGTCAAAAGAGCACACCCCTAGAATAAAATCTCTGGTTCTTTGCTGCTGTAAAAGGGAACATTTTAGTACTCCAAATATATAAAAATGCTTTTCCATTTGTAAAAATGAAAGTGATAAATTAGTTGAATCGGGGAATAAATCCGTTCTAGTGACATAACACACGTACCTTGAGTTATGATCACTCAGGTATCCACGATCTCTAAAATCCGAATAGTATCCACTGAGCATATCAGAATCCCGTGATTCTCGTGACGCTTCTCGAGAACTTCCTCCGCGAAAATTGTCTCCGCGTGTCGATGGAACAAATCGTGGAAGTGTAGTTGAGCGTGAATTGGGTGGAACAGCTGCTGTAAAAAGTAAAGAAAAAAAGAAATAGAAACTTAGTAGTGAACTATAAAAAAAAAGTAAATTGAACTCGAAAGGAATTCGGCCTTAAAAAACGGTAGAATTTACTTTTTTGAACTTTCTCTTTTTAGAAAATTGAAGTTCAATCCCATTAGTATACAGACAAATGCACCTCAATTTAATTTCATAAAAAGTTCACACATTGATACAGCAGGTGTACAAGTGCTTATAAAGCGAAACGTTAGAAAATCTCCGAGGCGCTAAGAAATTACCACGTGGCAAAATGAAATGTAAGGAAGATTGAATCTAAAAGAAGTCGCGTGCCGGTTTCACTTAGAATTAATTTTAATGACAAAAACAAAATTGTGTTGTGCTCAAGCTGTTTGTAAATGAACGGAGCGAAGTGGTGAAAACGTTATGAAATGAAAACTAACTGAAAATATTTCACATTTTGAGTCACTCTGTAACTTTCCTATTTTGTTGTTTATATTTTTACTTCCTGCTGTTTTACATCGTTCGTAATTACGCGTCAGAGTGTTAAGTAGTTTTGGACATGCTACCTTTCATGTTAACCCCGCCCTGGTTCTGGACCGTAAATCACTCCAAGCCTGAAATTCCAACCACACCTGTCAACAACCATTAGGTAGCACAAGAAACAAACCCAAGGTTTGGCAACTTAGTAAATTACCTCGTAGCATTTTTTTGTAAATGTCAATTTATAATTAACTAATATTAGAATTAATTGAAACGGGCTAGAAAATTGAGTAAGGAAGTAATGGAGTCTAGCTCCTCAAAGCATTGTTGGAAATGGAACTTTTGTCACGGGTTTATTATTACTACTGTGAGCATATCCAGAACTTTTGAAAATGAAATAAAATTCAATTGAAAAGTTTTCCCTTTTTCCATGATGGTATAAGTTGTTTTAGTTTTGAAGAGAAAGTTAGTCAGGGGAGTTTTTTAATTGGATATACTTTTAGCTGGCGAGTACTCACATTTTGAGTGGCACTTTTCTCTTTACTGTCACTACGGGTCATCATTACTTTCTAAACGACTAAAAGAGTAGGAGTTTCAAAACAAAAGACGAATATGAAAGTTGAAGTAACTAACTATACTGCCTCGGCAGGGGCAGCATTAAGAAAGACTTTTTACAGAGGAGTTACTCACTGGAAAATTCGGAAATGACGACTAGACTGGTTACTAAAGCGAAAGAAAATTGGTGGCCTTTCCTTCCACGTCTTAGGAGGATTCTATTATTTCTAAATCCTATTAATTAGTTTTCAGTCAAAACAATAGGAAATGCTGCCGAGCGTAAATAAGAATAGGGAATAATAAAATAGCGACAGGAGACAGACAGAAGAGACTTCTAGCGTTTTAAGGATTTGCGAAAAATACTGAATATTATTTTAAGATAAAAAGTCAAGCAGTGACATGAAAAATGAAGAAAAAATGAAATACAAAACGTAACCTTTTTGTGCAAATTATGAACAAATCAAATCGCGTGAAAATTACATGTTCGGTTTCAAAATATGCAGTGTTGAGCAAAACTAGGTTTGGTTAGTATAGTTTTGACGAAGATTTCAAAGTCTTGATTCGAATAACATTGACCAAGAGAATCGATAACTTGAGTAACCTCATATAGAAAACCTTTCTGCAAATTTTTAGTGAAGTCAGTTACCCCCGGATGTATTTCCGTTTGACATGAACTCAATAGACATAAGGTATACGTAAACGTGTCAAGCAAAGCCGTATCCACATTGTTCATAAATTCCATTATTGTTGAATTTTATACAACTTACCAAGATTTTCGTTGCTTTGTGAAATAATTGCCTCGAACGTATGCAGACTATAACTCTCAGCATCCATTCCTTTGGCCAATGTATTTCTCAAGTGTTGTTCATATTCCAGAAGGAGTCTAGCAGTGGGAGATCCTGGTGAAGGACTTTTAGGTGCTGGAAATAAAAAATTAAGCGGATTATTGTTTTTTTTTTGTGAAAAATTTAGACCTTTTAAAATTTTGAGAAGTATTACCATCGCCTTCGGGACTTGAGCTTGGTGGCGTTGTAGCGTAGTAGGCGTGGTCAAATGTAGGATGATGGTGGTAATGTCGATGGTCCATAGCAGGCTCTGACTTCTTTCCGGAAGCAGTTTGAGTTCCGACTCCTCGACCTGAAAATAATAATTAAAAAACTTTAAAAATCTGAAAATCAACATTAACCGATTCCAATTTTGACAATTTTCGAAAAGTTTCGATACCTTCAATTTTTGAAAATTTCAATGATACATGTCGTTGAAGTTAAAGATTCAGAAAAAGAAAAGTATTTTTTTGTAAATCTAATTTCATACAACATTTTCAGTAAATCCTAGAATATCTCACTTCGTTCCTGAGCTTTGCGTAGCGTTTCTGTGCGTCTTCCTGATGTACCATCTCGACTCATAGTTGGGGCGTGTCTTATCTCGGGTTCGGAAATGTATCCATCGTGATAGTAGACACGACGTGCTGTTTCAGGTGACGTGACAACTGATCCACTTGAAACTGGAATTGGTTTCAAAAGTCGTTTCAACGTCTGGCTATCCGTTAACGTGTCTCCAGTTGGTGTCGTATTCGTACCGATCGTTGTTTTCGAAGACAACGTACGAAGTCGGCTATCCGTAATAGCGTTGAACAAAAAAAAATGCAGCTATTACTATGATTCGAACTAAATAGGAATATTTTTAGAATAAGTGTACCTTGTATTTGCATATTGTGGTGGTTGTTGTTGTTCCGTTTGTTGCTGTTGTGATACTACTTGCTTTGCAGAGACTCGATTCACATCATCCGTACTTTTGCTACGATTCTTTTTTCGTTCAATTGTCGTATCTCGCCCGGTATATCCAGTAACATCTGTATAATCGACTGACTTTGAAGCCACGATTTCTCGCCCACTGCGACCCAAGCTTCTACCGCGCATGCCTTCACGTCCGTCTTCTACATCTGAAGCAGTTCCAATTCCCTGAAGTACAATTAAGCAAAATTTATGTTCCAGAATTGGCAAGAACTAAGACCGAGTTCGTTAGCTAAAAATTAGAAAGGTTTGCCATAAGTTCTGCATTTAAGGACTTATTGGCTTACTTTTGATTCGGTGTTGCGACGTAGTGTGGCATATTCGGTGGTTCCGTCTTTTTTTCCAGGACCACCAGCAAGGGTTGAGCGAGTAGGAAGTGTTGACGCAGCTGAAAAGCCAAGAAAGACAAATTCATAACTAAATGTTAACGAATAACATTTATGCATTGAATATGCAAGAATTTTGATGAAATTTGACTTACCACGGAACCGTGGGTCCATAGCTCGAAGTCTTGCGTACTGCTCAGCTGTCATGCAAGTACATTGTGGTTCACGAGCTTTTGATGGAGACGTTGGAGTTGACAGAGGTCGACGTCTAGCAGCTGACGTAGCGTTGACCCGGCCACTTCCAGGACGACTACCGCCCGCCGAACCACCACCACCACGTTCAAATCCAGATTTTACAGGTCCAGTACCGGTTGCAACGGGTCCACTTCTCACGGCAGCGGCATTGTCCAACCGCAACGAATAGGACGAACTGGCCTTTCGAAAAAACTTGTAGGCAGGTGACTAGGAAAAAACAAAAGCATAATAATTATTAAGGAATCCCGGATAGAATTTTTTTTCGAAGTGCCAATGGGTACTCAGTTGCTATAAATAAAGTTGTAAACAAAAATTGTTGGAAACAAAACAAAACAAAAACAGCGCAAAAAGGTTTTAGTCTTTTAGTGTTTAGAATAAGTTATATCACAAAACGATAAAAAAAACTTAAAAAAATTACGACTAATAACCTGCAGTCCGTGTGATGGTTTCTCGGTCAGGATAAATGCTAGACAACAAGACGCCATTCGGCGGAGTCAAACACAGGTCAATCATCAGGTCAAAGTCCTAAGGGACAAAGGTTATAAGAAACGAGTATGTCAGGGTTTGGCGCTTGGCGCCATTTTGTTACTGCATATAAAGTATAAAAGACTTCCCACCTCTTCCTAGCGTTCCGTAGACCGAAATTGCTACCAAAAGTCAAATAAAAAATTTTTTGGTCGAAAAAGTATTGTTTCAGATCTAGTTTTTTGTTTCATCCAAATCTTCAATAAAATTTTTTGGTCGAAATTTTTTTTTTCAGATCAAGTTTTTTGCATTTATCCAAATCTTCAATAAAAATGGTTTGGTCGAATTTATTAAATAGAAAGAATTTCTGAAATACTAAACTCTAGCCGTCGCGTCGTGTCGTCGTCGAACCGTGTTACATTTGTCCATACCGGGATTCAAGCAATGGCCGGTGTAAGCTGTAGGATAAATCTTTTGAATTAATTTCGTTTCAAGATTTCCCTAGAACTTGTTCTAGGAACTTTGACCTGGTGTTCCACCTGTGTTTGACCTAACGAACTGACGCGTCGAACCCCGTTCGAATTCAAACATGGCGACTACAGGTTATAAGCGTAATTTTCTCAAAATTTTTTATCCATTTTATGAATCGGAATTTGATAGCATCAACTCTGCCACCGCCACTTGTATGATTTTTCTCCGTAATAAGTTTTTCTTATGACTCAACGGTGATTGCTAATTAAATTGCTACTTATTCTTACGCAACATTCTCTAAATTGTTTGGCATCAATTGGCGAAGTAAAGTTGAGTCCCCAGGTATCACTTGTCACGGGATCCTTCCAGTAAACAAAACATTCCGAAGCCTGTCCAATCCGGGTACCTAAAAAAATTGTTTATTGTACCAAACGGTTGACGCCATTTTAAAAAAATAAATTAAACGTTGAAGTGTATATTAAATTCTTCAAGTTTCTGTTCATTGTGTAATACTGTGATTAATCTTGAAAATTTGACTAAATGTTGAAATGTTCACCTGGTTGGACAAGTCTGACATCTAAGATTTTATCAACTTGCGAATTGTACGCCGTAATGTGGAATACTACATCCGGTGAATCCTAACAGTTACAAGCAGAACCATTTAATGAAGCTATTCCATTTTTAACAAAACAACGGAATAAGTTTTATCTGTAATTATTAACCTGGACACATGTAATGTTGACAGGTACCAAATCCTCTGAGACTTGCTGTCCATTTCACCGTTCCTCCGCCAGCAGATGAAACGTGAAATACTTCAGCCCAGAGTCGAAGTAAGTGACCATCCCGTTTGGTAAAACTGCGACTACTTGAGCCAGCACTCCAAGGCGTATCTTCTGTAAAAAAAAAAAAAGATAACAAACGAATCAAATTTAAAAGTCAACTACATAGAATGGTCATTATTTAATATTAGCAGCATTTTGGTTAAGATGAATAACTTACCATAACGATATGGTTTCCGACTCAGTGGGCCACAATTGCAGCTCAGTTTATTACCCATCAAGAAGAGCAGGGTGATATTAGCCTTCCAGCCGTGTCAATCTCAACGATTCAAAAAAATGACAGAAGTCGCCCAATTCAGCAAATTTGACTGACAGGATCTGCTTCCCGTGACAAACGAGCAACTATCCTGTTTGGAGAAAATGTTTGACTTGAATATAATCTCCGGGTATTGACTTGAGGTTCTTAATTAACAAGTCAGAGTTCACAGTTGTTAAGTTTTGAAGTGGACCAAGTTTGACAGGAAAAGACTAGAGAAAGTTTGTTTCTTGAACACGGACCAGTGGAACACGGTTTTGATGGCTTGTCTCAATTGTGCTTCAAGAGTTGATCCACACCCAATCCCAGAAATCCACAATGTTTACCTCAATTTTCTTTAGCGTCCATTATAGTTTAGTTCTAAAATTTGAAAACATAATTATAATTAGTTAAGGAAGAGGTTCGTTCTATCTTGAGTTCACCGCCGCCCGTTCGTATAAAACGTTTTTGTTTTTCGCTTAATCGCCACAGATCTGATCTTTTGCTGTTTTGCTCAAAGTTTTTAAAATTATAAACTACAATCATGCAGTCGAAATTAAGATCTTTCACCAGGTTAATAGTAAAATTGACTCTTGATGAACTAAATTGAATTGAATAATGTTGGTTATGAATATGATTCACCAGGGCATCGAAAATCGCACCAGGTAACGCCGGGGTTGCCGCTTTGTCAACTTTCTATCAAAACTCTGAATTAGTTAATTAGAGCATGACTTCCCTTGAGTTAGTTCACCAGTCTGGAATGTTTTCTCCGGTTACCTAATCCTAACCAAAGACAATAGAATAGAAGACTCGCCGATCCTGGTTTACGTTATTCAGAACCAAAGCCAAGGCAAAAACCAAAGCAAAGTTTCCACAAAAGACATGGGTATGCTTAAATTTAAATAAACTTGAACTTTCAACTTTAACAGATGAATGACGAAGTTGAGTAAAACTGAAAAAGTGGACAATTTTGTTATAACTAGCACTTTTTGAAAAATTCGGTGGTTCTTATTAGTAAGTTGTGAAACTTAAGCTAAAGAGAAAGTCTGGCGGGTATAAAAAAAGTGAGGCTTGCATTATCTCTGATTTTTATGAATGGCCCTTCATTAGTTTTATTGCAAGAGACATATGCGGTGAAAGTTTGCTTTTGATAAAAAAAATTCAAAATGAAAGTCACTTCTGCACTCAGGAAATGATTAGGATGAGCAGATAAGGTTTTAACTTTTACGAAGTCATATTTTTACTGGTGAAACTTAATTAGCATTTTGACTTCAATTATGAATATGATGAGTTTTAAGATAAAGATGGATAACATGCGTTCTTATGAAAAGCCTAAAATACACTCGTAGTAAAATAAACTTCATCTGTAAAATCTTTACACATTTGGTGATAAGCTTCGGTATATCTCTTCCAAATATAAATTTCAAAGTGTTCAAAATTTTAAAAGCGTGACAGAAAACGATGGGAGATGAACTTTTCACAATGAAAATTACCTGAATTAGCTAAACTTAAAGTCACCTATAACTTTACAAAATTATTAACATTACAAAAACTGTACTTCTTTTAATCACAGATAAAAAATCGTGCCATTTTTGAGTTTACTTCGTTTCACCTCAAAAACTGACGCATGTTTTCCGTTTTAAAATTTTTTTTTTTGTAAAAAACTAGTGAAGGTAGAAAACTAGAAGTCATAGTCTTGCCTTCTGCTTTTTACTCTGATTCACTTCCTATTACGTCTTCCACCCACGCCCATTAACTTTCCCCGGGTTTTCACCAGCCTCAAAAAAAATCCACGTGTTCTCAAATCCCTTGTAACTTCCGTTAAACCTTTGGCACTGGTCCGCTGAAAATGTGGGAATGTGGGCGGATCTTCTCAATTTTTACCACGAAACATGAAACCTACTTTCAAGTTTTGATCTATTTTACACTAAAATCTGAAAATTTACAATAAAGTTTCAGAAACTTCCTTACTCTACCTGAAAGATACGCAATAAAAATAAGGTGTCTGGCCTAACTTTTTTTTTCTTAACTCTTATGAGATTATTGCACGACTTGGGAAAAAACGGAGAAAGTTGGCGCCATCCGCCCTTTGATTTGGTACCAAAAAGTGACAAAATTTGAAACACTTTGAGGATCACGGAGACAACGAGAAAATCGAGAAAAAAAGAAGTTTTTTTTTTTTTGAAAAGTTAGTGCCAGCACAACTTCTGCCTTTAAAGTAACATGCCTCAAATGGAAGGAACTTTTTCTAGAAAGAGCGAAACTTTCTCTTCATGTCGTTGACAATGGTCTTTAACGGTAAAAAAAAATCTTTTCCTTTATCCACTTTTTTTTGTTAAAAATTAACTTTCTGTCAAAAACCTCATTGTCACCTCAAATAATGATGAAAATTCATTAAGAAAAGAATCTTCTAGGTGTAACACTTCTTAATGACTCTTCATTAAGGAGCTCCAAATACGTCTTTAATTACTTCCGCCAAAGGTTTCCCGCTTTCACCGTGCGCCACAGGTTGCTGCCTCAACCTTTTTATAGCTTCAAAACTTAATAAAAGTTTAAATGGTAAACCACGTTATTCAATTTTGTCAGGTGAAAGTCAATTTCTCGACAAAATTTTTAACAAAAAAAATTGAATAGATACTACATTTTACGTAAGGAAATTTTTTTACAAAAAATGTTTTGTTCATTAATTCTTTCATTTTAGCTCAAGTTTTAGTTGATAAAGATATTTTTTTATACTGAAAGAATTTGTTCTTGGTTTCCTATTTCAAATTTTGTCCATTGAGAACTTTTTTGCAAAAGCTTTCATCACTTTTGCGTAAGCTTGTGTTTCAGGTTAGCTAACTTTTCTTTTCACTTTCCCAAGTGAAAGTCGTGGTTCGTTAAGTTAAAACTGAAGGAAGGAAGACGTTTTGAAGTCTTTTTTGCCTCTACCAAGTCAATTCAATTAATGTCTCTCCTTCGACATCCTAGGGTTTTGTTTCTTTGGCTTGAGCTTCGAGTGTAATAAAGTATTGCATGAAACACGAGATATATACACCCACTTTATCCTTTCTTTTTACAACCTTTTGAAACGAAAACAATGATTGATTGATGAGTCAATTAGTTGTTACTCAACTTACAGTGACACACTCCAGGAAAAAGTCACAGCTCATCAAACAATAATCAAGCACAGTTTGTTCAACCTTACGTTAGACCAGACAATTGTCACTACAAAATGAGACTCTATAGTTTGACGAGAAACGAGGTCATTTCCAGTTGTGTAGAGTAAGTTTACATTTTAAAAAGGAATTTATTTATTTTTTACAAAAAGTAAGATTTCTCACAGTCACTTGGGAATAAAAAAAAGTAGAATTTCACCCATTTCCTTTTCCTCTTTACGAAGTTCAAAGTTATTCTGGATCGGTGTGTGGGAAGGCATAGGTAACAACTTCTGATCAATAGCATATGTTAGTTGCTCTTGCTCTAGTTCCGAAAAAAAATACGGGTTTCTTCTTTCTTTCGATTTCTTTTTTACTTTACCTATTCATCTTTTTTTTTTTGAAATTTCACGAACGTATTTTCCACTCAAAAGTTTCATAGCCCATCATATCCTTTCAATTCCAAAATGAAATTTTTAAGGAAAAAGCAAGTTTTGTACTTTAGGCGTAATCCTCCCGAAATTAAAATCTGAGCAAAACTTCCTTTTTTCTCTTGACACTCAAATAAGAAAAAATAATGAACATTTTTTTGATAAAGAAAGTCATCAAATTCCAAAGGTGTCTTTTATTTGCTCACACGAACAGTATGTCTTCGGTTTGTGATTGATTTCTGCTCACACGCACGCAGACAAAAAAACTGAAGCTAAAGTTAATCATTCCTTACAAGGGAAAAAGATGACAAAATGAATCACATTTCAAGTTGGACAGAGAGCGTGTCCAA
>JABASK010000693.1:0-12469 GCA_019776465.1 Rambutanura hunanensis | reverse complement strand
GCAAAGGATGTCTCTCGAATATTGATGTGGCCCACGTGGAGAAAAGATATCGTTGGTTGGCTGTTCAAATGGAAGCATTTCCGTGGTTAGGCTTCCTCCTGAAAATGTCTTCATAAAATCGTCTACAAGGTCTCCATGATTAGAAAAGTTGGCTAGGAAAATTTAAATTTAAAATAACATATTAGTTCTAGAATAATAGCTTGCGGGTAGCGTCACTAGAGTTACTACCTTTGGTTTTTTTAACCTTAACTCCGACGTACCGTTAGAAAGCGATTTTGAAATTTGGAACGATTCTCGTGGTGCAAACTTAATTTGTGTTACAATTAGCAATTTTGCATTTTTAAAAACGACACCCATTTCTTTTGTTACGCATAGTAGAAAACCCTTGTAAAGTTTTTTGTTCCTGAAAAAAAGTTGTACAAATGACAAAATCCTAAAAATAACTAAATAATCGCTTTCGGCTCTGTTTTTTTTTGTCTAGATTCTTATTTAGTAGAATTCAACCTTTGGTTCGGTCGAGCATATCAACAGTCGACTCGAGTTGCCTCTTAAATTGTGTACCGAGTACACAATTTCATCGTTTCTTTTTTAAAATCATAATAAAACTCACGGCACGTACTGAACATGAACTTAAAAGCACTTTTCTTTTTTTAACCAATTCCTTTTGAATTCAAGTGAGGACGAGCTCAACATTGTAATTCCCTGCCTTCCAATCTGGATTCCAATAAAAGAAAAGAACCTGGCTTGGATTTCCTAAGCCTTCCGAGTAAGAAAACGTCTTGTACATAAAGACAGAGCCACTTAAGCCTTTCCTTTTCATTCCTTTTGTCTTTCCTTCCTCACTTTCTTAACGTTAAGAAGACGGGAAGTAATAGATATTTGGGCAGATTAGTATTGCTTTTCATTAGAAGACAAGGGCGAAGATAAAGACTCACTCACCAAGTCCTGGCCATAACTCGGAAAGATTTAATGTGGATAGAGTCGAGTCAAAGTCCTTGTCTGTTGGATAGATGACCTCTTCTTGTAAAGATGTTTCAAGTCCCGAATTCGGATGTGGTACCCAGAGAATACCGTACGGAATTGAATAAACAGCAGTGATAAGCATAAGAGAGAACGAGTGAGCGGACACGCGGAAATGATTCTGGACCAGGAAATTCACGTAGATTTGGATTGTTGAACGTTTTTAAGTGGATAAGTCCAGAGAGTCCGTCGGCTGGAAGTTCTGGGAAAAAATTGTTTCCGAGATTTCTAGTAAAATAAAAAAAAATTAAAAATCCGAATTTCTTGAGGTTGTTTACAAAATCAAAGAAGATCCAAATCAAAAACAAAGTGCAAAACTTTGACAATTTTCCTTATTGAAATAAAACAATATTTTTTTTGCACAAACTTACAGATCTTCCAATTGAACTAGCGATGTAAACGCTCTGGGATGAATGTTCGCAATTACATTGTAGCTCATGTCTCTAAAAAATTCAAGGCAAACTGTTATTATATTCAATCTAGATTATCAAAATATAAAGTAAAAATGCTTCATATGTTTGAAGCTTTTTGAATTATTTTTTTGGAGAATGTAATTTTTTTTTACAACGCTCGAAGACTTCGTAGTCCAACTAAAGCCTCTTCAGTGAGTGAATTTATACGATTACTTCTCAAGTGTAAATCATGAAGGTCTGTCAAATACTCGAAAGTTCCATCTCCAACTTCCTCGATTGCATTTGAGCTGAGATCTCTGTATTAGATTCCGAATAATGCAGTATAGTAAAAGGAAATTGCTAAACATTTTTATTTGTTTGGCCTTACAGTATTCGAAGTTCTTTGCATTTCGTTGAGATCAGGAATTTGTGTGATTTTGTTTGACTTGAGATCACTATTCCAAAATATATTTGTAAATAAACTAGTATTGCCAATTTTGAGAAGGAAAGAGACAATAATAGGACGCGTCCGGAATTCGCAACGTGCGATTCCTGACTTTTTGGGCAAAGTATTTTTTTGTTTAAATGCAACAGTCCTTTGTTTATTCGTTTGCTTTTTTTAACCAAATGTTGAACGATTGTCGTAAGTTATACCATTTTCCAAAATATCTGTCACTTCCATTTCGTTTCTTTCTATTGACTTTTACCAAAGAAAAACGATATAGTCATAAAGATAAAAGCAATACGGAACCGAATGACAATTTCCTTTTCTTATTTTTATCCAGTACAAATAAAAATCATTTGATAGTAAATGATTGGATAAAATTTAAGAGGGAATTCGTGTTATTTCGTGTCTAGAGAACATTTTTCTCTCTTTAATATGTTAAGGCAAAGATATGGCCTAAACCTTGAGAGAAATTTAAAAACATGTCCACGGGACAAGGAGAAAAACGACGAGTTTTAATAAAAACTTTTTCTTCTTCGACGTTGCAAAAATTTTTTGTATAAAGAGTTCTACCTAAGAAAAAACGCGATACAAAATTAAATTATTACATCTCCCGCCTAAAGTTTTAGAAAACGGAATTTTTCTAATAAAGTTAGCCATTTTTTTTTCAAGAAAGATTCTAGAAATGTGGGTAAAATGGCGCTGAAAAGCTTTTTCCGTTAGCAGTCAGCTTTCTCAACACGTTTTTATTGAGTGTGGAATCGGTGCCCTTTTCTTATTAGACCTCGAATCCATCTAAATCTAATGTCACTTTCTACCAAGTGTCGTCGATAGCCGATGCTGAGTGTTACGTTAAATTGAGAAAAGATGTTTCTTTGAAGAAAAAAAAAAGATTTTGGAAGATGAGAAAAAGTTGAACTTACAGGCTTTTGAGATTTGGTGTAAAAGTACAGAGATTTTGAGGAACCATTGTTGAGAGAGCAACGGTCGATTCGAAGCACTTCTACAGAAGTTGTTCCATTCAAGTGAGGAAACTCTGTCAAATTCTTCACGTCCGATAAAATCCTAGTTTAAATTTACAAAATGTCAAAATACGTCTTTTTTCAAGTGGACTTTTGTAGTAAAGTTGAATTATGCTTCGAAAATTGGATTAACTCCTAATGAAACTCAAACCGGAAATTTTGAAACTCGTGGAATTCTTTAGCGTTAGGTTTAGGTAAAAAATCTTGTTTGTCTTCTCGTAGATTTTTAGCTTTTTATTTAATTGTCCGAGTGGGAACGTTAAGAGAGAAAGTAAATTAAGATGAAAGGAAGTGAAGAAGAAAGTTTTCTTCGACTTATGCCCAAATGCCCACTACTGCTTGGGAAGTGAGGAAGGGATAATTATTATGTATTAAGATTATTAATGCCTAATGACTTCACATTAAATCCCATCTTGTGGACGGGAAATCTCTAAGGAAAAGGAATGACTTCCTTTTCCCCGTTGGCCAACGAGTATATTTTCAAGTCAAAACTGTGCCAAAGAGAAAGTTTTTGGCTCGTTAGAGGAAATTGCAGCAAGAAGGTGTCATACTAGAAGAGACAACGCTAGAAGACTTTAATAAACTTACAATTTCTTCAAATAAATGAGGCTAGTGAACCCATCAGGATGAATCCATTGAATTGTGATTTCCACGAATTTCAAGTAGAATAATTTTTGGAACTAAGTCCTTCAGTGGAACATCAATCTTCAAAATTTGATTATTAGCTAAGGACCTGAAATTTAATAAAGCGCTTTAGGGTACTACCTTCTTTTCATAGGTTTGTTTTAGACAAATCGATTAATTTGTTATTTTACTTACAGTTCACTTAAGTTTGGTAATTTTGCCAAACCAATTGGAATAGAAGTCAGAAAATTGTCGTTTAGCTCAAGTATTTTGACAAATTTTAAGCCTTCAAATGCGTCTTCATCAATTTCTTCAATAAAATTATGCGCTAGTGTCCTAGACGGAAATAAAAAAAGTAAATTACAAAATTTCGCAATAGATTAATATTATTATCACAGTATAATTGCTTAGGTGACTGATTTCATTCATTTGAAGTGTAACAAACGTTAATCCTTTCATCATTTCACCAAGGTCTGTAAACAAAAAAAAACGTAGTGCTAATAAACCTAACCTAACCTTATAAGCGCTGCGTTTTTTTTTGTTTACAGACCTTGCATTTCACTTTCTTCAATAAGCAGCAAAACCTGGAATGTTGACCCTCTATTGATTAAATTATTGAAATTATGGAATTTCGGCTTGTCTTGGCTGCCTTTATGTGGAACTATATTCTTCTGAACTTTACAATTACCGTTCACGCGCCCAATACAATAGGCAGATATCCTGAACTGTACAAAGTCTACAAAGGTTGTGGTTTCGTTAAAACTTGTGTCAAAATTTGTTTGAATGCACCATCAATTGACAGTTCATGTGGAAGTTGCATTAAAAATAGAGCTTGTCCTGCAATCGTTACAATGAGGTATGATCGAGGAAAGTTCTACAGTCAAATGCTAATAAGACAAATCCCTGACCAAAGTATGTACATATCCATGGGAGTTGCATATCAAAAATCGATGGTAATTAATAAATTTTGTTTGAAAATTTAGCTTAAGAAATTCAATAAAATTGTAAAGGTGTTTTAATGCAAACGAATGTTTTAGTTGAATAGTCCATACGTAGCTTGTGTCTACCGCCCGGATAAAACAGATGCTCGTCGACTTGTCCTGTATAGTGGGTACACGGCTAGGGATTATACCACTGTTCACTATTTTGACGTAAGTAAAAGCGAAAAATAATGTTTGTTTTAAATTCTATTCAAAAATTGTTTTGAAACTGTATTCTAATTTGATTTTCTTTTAAAAAATATTTTCAGCCAAGCCAGCCAAATCGACATATCTTTTATAATAAAAAAATAGAAACTATTCCTGTGTATTCTCAACCTAGGCCAGCTCTTTACTGTGAATTTTCCTGGAAGAGCGCTTTTAGCATTGACGAGCTCGAGGATTACAATCAATTCAATCTCAGTTTCCGACCCGTACCACATAATTGCGGCAATTGGAAGTGTGGGCAGCAATATTGTGGCGGACTGTAAGTAATACCCGGACATTATATTTTAGAGGAAACAGTTTTTTTAAACATCTTTGCATTATTAAATAGGGGCGCTAAGTGGACATGGCCATACTGACAACGGTCGAGTCATCACAGCCACACGTCAGTTACTTACTAAAGCTGTAAGTTAAAAAATTGCTATTTGCCAATTCTTTTGTCGATAATATTTTTAAATACGTTTTAGGAAACTGCAGAAAAGGATTATGACGAAGACTACGATTGTGAAGAAACGCATTGCGGAAGAGGACATTCCAGAAAATACTGCGTCACCTTAACTACGTTCTTATTCTTTACGTTTTACTTAAACTGAACTAAAACAAAAATTTAGAAAATTGGCAAGTAACTTACAGCATGTACAATTTTGGAACGATATTCGTATTAAGACGTTGCACACTTCGAATCCAGTTGTAGTCCAGCCTTCTACAACAGTAAAAAGTGTAAAAACTGAAATTCAAGCAAATTGGGCAATTTGATTTTTTACTTACAAAATCTCAATTTTTGAATTCGATCGTAAAATTTCACTTGGCACGTAGCGTAATTGATTTCTTGTAAGTATCAATTCTTTCAAATCCAACATTGTACTGAGTGCTCCTTCTTCGACAGTTGTAATTATATTGGCATTTAAATTCCTGGAAGAATGATTATGTAAAATTAAAACAAAAATTAACCCTGCAGCACTAACGATGCAAAATGAAAACGTCAAACGCACATAGTTGAGGCCCTAAACCTGAAAACAACTGTATTAAAAATATTTAGGTCCAGGTAAGAACGCCAGGCGTTTCACGACTCGTTGAACAAGTGTTGGTTTTGATAGTTCAACTTATAAACTTAAATTAAATTAAATTGAAACTAAGTAAAAGTTAGCTTAACGTATAATTAAGGTTGTGCTCACAGTTCCTGTAGCCTTGGAAGGTGGGGGAAAGTCGTAGGTCCAATCGAACTCAGATTATTTTGGCTCAAATCCCTGAAAAATAAAAAAAATTGTTTTCCCTTTACTAACGCAAATTTTCATCGTACTAACCAGTAACTCTAAAAAAAAAATTCAGAACACAATGGATAGAAGATAGCGTAACATTTTTTCATAAATTCATAAAAAATAAATAAAAAAGCTGAGGAAGAATGTCCCATTTTTGGCATCCTCTTTCACCACTATCTCCGCATCCATACTTAATACCGCTACTTAAATTCAATTTGTTGCTCTATAAATTATTCGTCCTATCTGGACTGTTAATACCGCCAAAGCCAAGACTTACGCTCATATTTCACTTTAAGGAAAATGAATTTCCTGTGCATGGTTGAGCATAATTAGAAGATTTATTCACACTATCTTTTCTCATTATCCTTACTTTTCAGAACAGAACCAAAGTATTTTGGCAAAGAGTTACGTGTTAATAAAAATTGGAACTGGTGCATGAACACGTTTTCAAAAAAAAAGTAGGGCAGAATTACGTGCTAATTTTAGTTAACGCTTTATTAAATAATGAGTATTAAAAAACTCGGGACTTGTCCCGAGTGAAAGTTAAAGTGAAAAATGATTGTTTTTAATTTCTTTTCATTTCAATTCCCCGTCTGGCATAATTATGATTCACGAACAGTCGTAAATAAAGACGTAAATATTGTAACCCACTGCGTCAGCTTCGGAGATTAGTTACATCCGCCTTTCCACTTTCTTCTTACTGAAACATAAAAAAGAGAAAGTGTTCTTTTTTACGCTCATTCAGCTCCTTATGACTTCCTGGTCCAACATGACTTATTTCCTATTAATTTTCCTTACTTTCTTTTTTACTAGAGCACGCTAATTCTTTACGCGATAAAAAGTTAGAAAATGATGCGTTTTTGGGGTTATGTCACCATCTTGCTCTCTGAGCAAACACGGTGAAATGGAGGAACAATGTTAGAGCTGAAAATTATTAAAAAAGTAGTCGCAAAGTTTCGCCCTGGTGGTGGCAGCCTGTGTGCTGATTTTTTTTTCTCTACAATTTGTGAATTTTGAAAGGAAAAGTCGGTTGCGTCATATTGTTTGCGAGATGAGAAAAAAGTTTCTACGCTTCTGCGACTTTACTTTGATGTTTATGACTGCTTGCGGAATATTGTCTGGAACTCGTATAAAAAATGGTGAATAATAATTTGTTGTGCCTAGACCTTAAGAACCTCATTTTTCCAGGACAAAATAAGCGTATTCGCTTTTACTTTAGCGGTGACGTATTTTGACGCTTTCTCTTTTTATATAAGTTAACCTTATATGCCATCAGAAAACTTATGCCTTAATCTGCACTAGATACTCACACATGAGACGCAGACTGCAGCTTTCACTTACTTTCTCTTTCGTTTCAACAAAAGACATGCCTTGCCGCCTCAGCTAAAACCATTATTCAAATAAGTTTTAAAAAAAACCACACCTTTTCCTGAGAAAAAAATGGTAACTAGAGCAGATGATCAAAAATATATCTAGAAAATTCAGAAGTTAATAGGTATGGTGAAAGCATATTGGTAAATGCGGGTGCACGACCTCGATTAACGCTGTACGAGACCGGAATTAAGAGTTTTCTTATGGGTTCATCTAAACTGGAAAGCAAAAAAAAAACCAAAGTTATTTGCGATTCTAAACCTTTATTGAAAACTACAAATAAATTTCGGTCCGGGGAACCTAATGAGGCAAAGCTTAGCTTATGGGTCAGTTATTTAAAAAAGGTAATAATTATCATAAAATGCTAAGAGGTTTCCAAATAGATTGTTTCTTATTTTTCTTTTGTAGTTTCGGAGTTTCCGCAGATATGTATTGGTAAACGTAACTTAGAATTTTAGAAATCAACAGCATCCGTTTCGAATTTACTAGTTTGGACTAAAAAATAGAAATTTACATTTGAATCGTTTATATTAGAAGAGATCTAGCTTTGTACTAAAATAATTTGTAGTTGTTGGTTGAATTTAGGTAGTAGTTGTTAAAAGAAACTTACATCTTGTTTGTGGCTGACGCAAACAGTAGTAGCGTCTTTTATTTACAGCTAGAAAGATGCATTTTATGTAAAATTGTGCCAAAAAAATGAAACTTTACTCTTACTCCAACTTCCTTTTTTTTCTTTTATTTCAATTTAAAGTTCATAAATCAGAAATAGAGAAATTAAATCTTAATGGCTTACTGAAAAGCCCTTGGCCAGAGTTTTAAAACAAGCGGTAAGAAGACAAGAGGATTTGAGTGACTTATTGGAATCAGACCGAAACTTAAGAATCCCTACTTTCACTTTACATCCTAAAAGCTTTTAAGAAAACCAAGATTTATTTAAAGACTTTCCCCTCTAGCCTTTTTTCTTCTTCATATTCACAATATTTAGTTAAGTAGCATCTTAAGTTACACGGCAGACATTTCTTATGAATGTTTTTATTACTCGGGTTATTTTTTCTCACGTCAAATACTGCAGAAAGTTAGTTGAATTTTGCTATGTAAGACGAAACGCTCGTCCTCATCACAAATTAATTAAATGTCGAAATTAGATCGCGAAGAGTCAATACTCCGAGTTTGTTTAAGCGTTAATCGAACACTCAACTAGAAAAAAAATCAAAGTAAAGTACTATTTGAGGAAGCTTGAGTATTTTCAAAATGTGTAGAAATGTGACCTGTTCTAAATTCAAAATTTAAGGGCCATTTTGAACCATTTGTTTCACTCTACTTCCGAACCAGAAAATGAGAATTTGTGTCAAGCGAAGGAGGAAAAGGAATGAAAGTTTAAAAGAAATGAAATAAAAAAAGATTTTTGAAATTTAAAAGTAAGAAATCTTACAATTTTCTAGTGATTGGTGGGATCTGAGGTGGAACTGACGTCAAGTGAAGGTCCTTGCATGTCACGGTTGGAAATTTCGTTCTGGACATTTGTGTACAAAAGCAAGCTGATGGGCATGGTATGTTGTCATCTTTGATTTCAACTTCCGCCAAGGATTTTGAAATGTTTAAAAATAAAATGAAAAAGAGTCGAGTTCTCCAAACTGTCAAAATCATTGTTTGCAAATTGTGATGGTGTTTTGAAAACAAAAAGCTTCCCGTTTCGTGTAGGAGTTTCGAAACCAATTTAGTACGTTTAACGTCATCATCTGCACCTGCGTCAGAGCTTTTTACAGCTTCGGCACTTTTAAAATTACATTTTTTTTCAGCAAAGTTTTGTCTCTCAAGCTGCACTTTTTTTTTTAATTGTGGCGTTCTTTGAGGCAGAAAAGACAAGGATCCCACTATCGTCGTGCTCAGAATAGATGAAACTGAGAAGTTGATGATGCAAACTTTCTCAGAAAAAGAAGCAGGATGCGTTTTTTTCTTCTAGAAATTTTGCGGTTTCTGCGTCCAACTTTTTCGAGTAGTTTGAGGTTAGGGCGGATATATTTTCTCCGTCAATTCTTTTTTTTCCAAGTGCTGAAAGTGAAGGAGAAAATTATATGTAATTAACCAACCAAAAAAATGACTGTAGCAAGAAATAGACTTTCTCTAGAAAATTTGTTGAGAGAACTGGATAAATTAGGCTATTAAACAAAACTGAGTGAGACTACGAATTTTCCTCATTTCCAAAATTTCAACCCGTTAAGACCAGATACGAAAAGTTAAGTTTTAGAAAAACAGAAAATGAAAAAGATTTTTAGCTTTTGAAACGAAGTGCTCTGTTGACTTAAGCTCATGTCTGCAAAGAATAGGAGGAAATCATATGTTTTCATAGTCGGATTAAAAAAAAAGAAGGCTTCGTCTCTTTGACGTGTTGCCAAAGATACAATTTGTCAAGGAAGAAACGCAAGTTGGCATTCTGGGTCTGTAAAAAAAAATTTATTACACAGAGTCATATATAGATATTAGGGACATTTGTCAAATAGAAGAATTCAGGAGGGTCGAAGTAGGCAACAGGCGATGAAAAATATGATTTTCGAAATAAAATCACAAAAAATCATTTCTCAATTCATGGAATCTTGAGCAATAATGTTGTGCTTCGGGCGGAATGACTGACAAGATGATGCTAGATCAGTTTTAGATTTTTTTCACTATGTTTTCTAAACTTAAACAAGATATTAGACGCGTTGTTTAAGATTTTGAAAAGACAGGCTGCAACCCACCCACCATGATGATCGTAAAGTGCATACAGAACTTTCTTTCTTCCTAAAAACGCCGTCTGGAGGAACGTGCAAATTCGAGTCAACTTTTTTTTTCTAAGAGCTCTCCTAAGGTCAAAGAGGTTCATATTTTGAGAGAATGTGACCTCTGCTTTCCTCAAATCAATAAAGACTTTTCTCACTACACGGTGTCACCAGAAAAAACCGAACTGTTTTGGAAAGACAATCACTTACGGAGAAAGGCAAAAAATTATATATTGTGCCAGGCGAAACTTTCTTCACGAAGATTTTGATAAGGCTAGTTCGAGCACAGCAATTTTCATCTAAGGTTATTTAATCTCGAAAATTTGAAATTAAGAGATGCGAGCAGTTTCGATGTGATAACTTTTTGAAAAAAGGCTTCGTCTCCTAACACACGTGTCATTCTAGATAGAAAGATGTGGCCTCAAATTCAATCCGTAACGGTAAACTAGACATGATTTCTCCATATTAATCAAGTGTCTCCTAGTCTATTTAGGTTAGATCCTCCTATTGTTTCTAGGGCGCGAATGAGGTCATTAATTATGAAGTGATGAAAGTGACTCGTGCACAACGGGAGGGCATAGTAGAGTTGAAGGATGGATTTCCACTTAACACTTTCCAAGCCAATAAGCCCTAGATTCAATATTAGTTGAGTACTAGGATGGAGAAAGGTCTCTAAAGGGACTTGGTCTATTCGAAACGGAAATTGGAGTGTAGTGAAAGTGATATATTTATTTGAGTACCCACATGTCAATCCTTATCCCAATCAAAAATATAGGTCAACGCTCCAAAATTGGTTGAATGTCTAGGATTTCGTAGACCAATTTACTCCTAGTGTAATTAATAGGTATTCACCTTTTCATCTGCAAAAGAGCATGAATTTACACTTTATCTAAAACACTTTCACTACAACAACTGGGACCTTTTGTCTCCTTCCTAATTACATACAGTCTTTGATTGAAGAACAAAACTAAATAAAATTTGAAAAGAGCCAACTTGAAACCACCAAAGTTTTAATTATTAACACACTGAAGGTGAATAACCCTCTCTGGAAAGCCAGGATTCGTGCTACTTTGACAAAAAGTGGTTTTTACTTTGTCTGTTTCCCACAAAATTCAACTACTATGACACAGAATGGAGAAAGTCAATTAAAATTTGAAGTGAATAGAAGAAAGTTAGTAAATAGTTTACCTACTGCTGAAGGTTATTAAGTAAACTAGAATTGGCTTTTAAAAAACACCACGACTTGTTTCGTGTATATCGCACATTTATTGAATATTTGGGACATTTTTAGGGAATTCGGAAACGATCAAATAACCTTCCCTACTCTAAGGTTGCGTGACTCTCCCGAATTTCGAAATCAATAGATGCCTCGATACCGGAAATAATGGAGGAAAAACTAGTCGAAACTACGTTCCTAAGCTAAAGGAAGAGAAAGAAATAAATTTTAGAGGCCGATGTCAAATTTTCTTTAAGTTGTAGGAAACTTGAAAAAAAATTGAGTAGGACAAAAGTCAAAGACAGAAAGCTGAACTGTTAGAATCAATAGTTGAATGCCTCCATAAACTTTATGAGAAAAAGTGGACCTTTCCCAACAAATTTTATGGTAGAACCAAATCTCTGTTGATCTAGATTTTTTTTTGTTTTATACTAAAGAAGAAAAAAAGTTTAACGCAGGCTGAGCTACTAAGATGCAATCTGGTCCTGTGACATGAAAAACTCAAACATTTCCACTTTTCTGTTTTCTATTTTGAGTTTTCTTTCTTTAAACAAGTTGGACAGTTGTTATTTTGTGACACTTCTTTTAAAACAAGCATGGAACCAAGATGGGACTTGACGCTTGGTTTTTATTGGACGAAAATATGCCTCTGTCAATCACTGTCTTGATGACTTTTCTCGAGAATCTGTCAATTCTCTTGTCACTTTAAAATTGCTTGACTACTCAAAGCGATTTGAATTTTTTAAAGGAAAGTCATGGCAAAGACAAATTCGACTTTAATTAAAGAGTTTTTGGAGTAGAGAAACATTTGATTCCGCTCAACTACTTGAGTTAAAAAAAATAGTCTATCCTAACTGCCTGCAATGTTTTCAATGACTTTTGCTTGCGCAATTTTTTGTTTGGAATTTACTGCTATTTTGAAGGTTGTTGACTGCTCCGCTAGAAAGTGACACAAATGAATGCGAATATCAGAAATCGGATATAATTCCAAGGCAGATTTTTTGTAAAAAAAAATAAGTTGTTTTGATTTTGGGGTAGGGAAAACTTATTTAGTTGAACTGTCTAGACGCAATATTTCAATCAAATGAGTTAATTTCCAAAACTGTTCAAATGTAAAGTAGAGATGCAGTGATATAGTAAACCAAATTTTTTTCTAAAA
>JABASK010000692.1:0-12474 GCA_019776465.1 Rambutanura hunanensis | reverse complement strand
CAAGCTGCATTTTATTTTTCTACGGGAGTTGAATTTAGGTAGAGATTCGTCAATTGGAGGTTGGGAGACTTTTTCCATGAAAGGAGGAAAATATACACGGGGGGTTAAAAAAAATGACACCTCGAAACCACTGGAAAATCGTCATTAGCTAGAGTTATTTAAGTAAAATTAGTTAAAGTTCCAATTTGTAAGAATTTTTTTTAAAAAAAAATACTCTGTGATAACGACGATTTCTTTTGTTCTACGAGAAACGATGTTTCTCGATTCGATATTAACCCGCTCGAGCGTAAAATTTTTGCACAATAGTCTTCCTTTTGTTCGATTTACTAGAAAAAGTCAAAAACTGAATTTAAAATTTTTTTTTTTAAAAACGAACCCCTCCCCCCCCCCCCCCGGCCGCTGTAAGTGAAATTAAAGAATTGATTTCACTACACGTGGAAGGTTTTCAGGAGGCGGAGCTAAGTAGCGACGCCACACGTGCCATCGAAACCGTTGGAACCCTAGAACCATTTTCGAGAAGAACCAAAGGGTACTGAAGTTTTTTGAAGGGTCGCCGACCCTAAAGAAAATTCAAGTAAAGGTTTTCGTTTTTTCGTCATTTTTTGATCGACAACGGACAATTGTAGCGAACAATACAATTGGGGGGGGGGCCCTTGCAACGAACCCCGTCCCCTTCTCATTCAAATGCTAATAGAAATCAATTGCTTTTAGCATGCGGAAGTTGGAAGTTTGCGAATTATTCCAGAGTTAGAAGCCGTGCTTGCAAACACCTCAATCGAAAAGACCTGTTATGCAAAATTGCAAAAATTGTCTCAAGTGCAGACAATTTTTTTTTCTTTTAATTTTCGACATTGTCCACGTGGTAAAGACGGTCATTGAACAGACAGTAATGCAAAAAGTTCAAGAATGAGAGAGACCCTTCTTCCTCGTGTAACAATGAAGAGGGTCCTGACAAAAAACGTCCTAATTTTTCTATTAAGGTATTTCTCATCCACGTGGAGGAAGGGAGACTTGAGAAAGAGGTTCCCTTCAAATGCTAATCGTTATGGCAGAGAAGACTTTTGGTCCCTTGGAGAAAAGACTGATGATGGATGATAAATGCAGAGATGCACGGTTGCATCTTCCAACAATGGGGAAAAAAACGAAAGGAAAATAGGTCACACGAGTTACAACTTTTTTTTTGGAAGTTAGAAAAAAACGATGGAAGGGTCCAAGTTTTAAGGAGGGCAATGACGCTAAACGTTTTAAAATTTGAAAATTTAAAGAAAAAAACTACACAATTTCATACACAAAAAACGTTAAAGTTAGGAGATGCAGCTAGAAATTCATTTCGTAGAAACTGCTTAAAAATTGCATAAGTTTTCTAAAGGACAAACGCAATTAATTGAAAAAAAAATGAAAAAATTAAAAAAAAAAATAAAAAAGTGGTAACACGTGTACGTACTAAGTCAGCCAGCTACACTTTGCAATTAAAACTCTCCTCTGCTTGTTTTCCATCAAGAGAAAAAGATACAAATAAAAAGTTTACAATTTCAGTTAAATCAGCCAAGTTGTTTATTCCAATTAATTAATTTGCAAAAAAATAAAGTTAAAAGTCGCACAATTGGACAACAAAGTCCTTTTATCATCACGGAATAAAAAAGTACGGAAATCAAGTTTTGACAGAGTTGACTTTAACCCTGTAGTAGTTTGACCCCAAGATTAAAAATTTCGCAAATAAAACTAGACTCCTTTTGACCTCAAAGTTGTAAATAGTAATTCCTCATATCCTGGATGATTTATCAACATGTCAACCTAATGACCTAGTGTGTCATCGATGACAATACCACTTAAGTTCAAAAGGAAAAGACAAAAAGGTTATAAGATTTTTCGTTCTTGGGTCAAAATTTAGACAAAAAGTATCACTTTTTAGTAGAATCGCTCACTGGACAGATTCGTGACAAGAGTTAATTTATGTTAAAATTAACCTTCATTAACATGCTATTTTGCAGAGATCAGCTGAATGTCAAACACGTGGAGTGACAAGAGTTTACACTTTATCACACACCTTTGACAAACACGAATCACAAAGAATAAGAGCCTTTGCGAAAAATGAGTTTTTGCACTTTTGCCAATTTCCTTTTTGGCTTATGGCGGTTTGAGCAAGCGCCAAAGTGCCATGATCACCTTGAACTTGAACCAAGGTAATTTTTGCAAGAAAGAATTCGCACGTCGTAAGCAAGTTTAATGTTTAAAACCACTTCCAAACTACAGAATCATTTTCTCCACGTGTAAAATATAATTGCTCATTGATTTGAAGAGGCAATTACAAAATTTGACCAAAGTGGAAAATACACCCCTCCATAAATTTTTCAATGTCATGGTCAATGTCAAGCTAAAAAAATGGCTCGTGCAAATTAAGGTACACACGCTGCAAATTAGTAATAAATAAACTCAACTTACACAAAAAGAACCTCGTGATGATTACTAATTTCTCGTTTGATTTCATTGCAATTTTACAAAAAAGAAATTCAAGTTATACCAAGACCAGCGCCAACTGTCAAAGTTGCACTTATTATCTTGCAAAACTCGTGTAACGAGTTACGTTTTGAGAGTCTAGTGACGTAAACCCAATTTCCTACACACTTTACGAATTCTAGGAAAAAAGGTGTGGGAATTTAAAAAAAAAAATTAGCACCCAATCAAATTTCACGAGCTGAAGCTTTTTTTTTTAAACCTGGTTTTACCTAATTTTTATTCAAATCCCACGTCCTCTAGATTGTATGACACCGTGCCCCTCAAATTAACTGCAAGAACAATTACAGTAATGATCAAATAACTGTTGAAGTAATTCACGTTCGTCCAGTAATTCCAGTGTTTCAATTCTTTCCAATTCTTTTTTGGGAATACTAGCATAAACTTCGTTCATGGTCCAACTCTTAACTTGACTCCAACCAGCATCCAGAAACCTAAAGTTAAAATTAACTAAATTACGTTTTCTCTCTCCAGGTAATTTTCTAGAGCTCTTCCACTAGTTTCTAGAGCTACAGCTACAACGAAAAGTATTGGAGCAGTTCTAACCTTCGTTCTTGACTCATGAGATCTTTACAATGTTCCACTCCCGAGAGTAAACAACCACGTTGAACTAAATTGCTGAGCATTACTTCTGCAAACTTGTCGATCATATTAGCCTGAGAGGAATGAAAAAATAGAATAAAGCATTGATTCATTCAGGCTTGACCTCATGACCTATTACTTGTTCGTAATTGATGAATAAAGCTGTTTTGAAGTTCTGTGCAATCCATTCAAGTAAAACTTGAGACGATTTCGGCTCCATGTAGACTAGGACACATTCGGCAATAAAAATGGTGAGTTCATCATTGTTAAGGTTGCAACTTGAGAGTTTCGATGAGACCTTTAAATGAACAGAAAAAAGTTAAAAGCTACAACATGATTGTGCCTAGGTATTAATTAATTTTGTTGTACTTGGTTTATATCTCGTAGATCAGTCCCAACAATATGATAATTGTAAGAGTGAAGGTCATAGTTGCTCATGCTAATTTCCCCGTCTACGATAAAAAGCGACTTGAGTCGTTACATTTTTCGAATTTTCAAATGAACGTGAGTAATGTTTGGTTACTATTGGATTAAGTACCATCGTTGCTCAGTTGAGACAAAAGTTCGTTAGTAGCTTTAATGGCATGGATTTTCTTCATAGTGGTCGATGGGAAATCGACATCAACGTATGTTGAAATATGGACATGTTCGCTTTCTTTCTAAAAGTTTCTCTTCTTTCTTCAAACGCCAATACAGTGTATCAGATCCACATCCAAGGTTGACAACCTGAACGTTAGTGACAGCCGTAGGAGACTGTACTCGTTCCCCACTGTCAGTCGGCGAAAGTGGCCTTGTTGAATCTTGAGTCTGCTGGGATTTGTAGATTTTGTCGAATGTATCCACGATGAGGTGGTACATGCCGAAAGTTCTGTTAGGATTGAAAGAATCATAACTTTATAACTCCGAAGAAAGTAGTAAACAAAAACATGATTTGAGAATGCCAATTTTCACAACCTTGCAAAATACCCACGATTAATTTCCGGAGCTTTCCGAACAATTGGACCCTTTATAAAGTAGTTCAGGTGAGGATCACACCAGTATCCCAAGTGTATTGCAGACCTCTTACAAATCGTAGCATCATCATTCGTAGCCTGCACTGCNATTTTCACAACCTTGCAAAATACCCACGATTAATTTCCGGAGCTTTCCGAACAATTGGACCCTTTATAAAGTAGTTCAGGTGAGGATCACACCAGTATCCCAAGTGTATTGCAGACCTCTTACAAATCGTAGCATCATCATTCGTAGCCTGCACTGCTTCATCGCCTTGTCCTTGGTTCAACATTTTAGATTAGCCTTCGGTTTTCCTGTAAATTTTATGCAATAATAAGGCGAACGTTTACCTAATAAGAAGCTACGGAAAAGTAAACTCACACGAATGTTTTCTGATAGTTAGAAGACCTTTCAAATTCTTCATTTAGTAACGTACAGAACTGATTACTCAATAAATTAGGTAAATATTGGCAGCAGCTGTGGCCTAACACGATGAACCCTATCTTCCCGAATTAGAACTACATAGAAGATTTGTCAGATGTCAGAATAGCAGAGAAGTTGATGAACGACACGACAAATGATTGTTTATCAACACTTAAAATGGATGGTGCAACATAATAACTCGGACTCATTGGAATTTGATAAAAAAACTCAAAAGTGACTTGTAATCTTCAAAAGCAAAGAGTCGTCTCGTCGTTAATTGCTTTTCTTTATGGTATGGTATGACATCGTCCAACACGACGCTACATGGTTAGACACTGTACGTCGGTCTGTCTAACGCGCGGTAACACCTTTTATTTTAATAATGTATGTTACGATATATGCTCCGTTTACATTAAGTGAAAAAGTCGTGGTGCAGTAGTGCGCAGTGGTGGAGTAAGAAAAAACGTATTTGGTATGTTTAGACGTACCATTCAGTATCCTGTGCTTTCGGCATGAAAACTAAAAGTAATATTTCCCTTATTTCACGAGTCACGACCCTAGTGCAGTGATACGTCTCATGATCCATGATGTACCAGGTCAACGCAAATCTAATAAGGTCTTTTTCAGACGTATGCCCCAGCTCGTTCAGTCAGTACTCTTCTCAACCAATAAGTAACCAATTGAAGTCTTTACCAAAACTAGTGCCAGTAACTGCCAGTGCCAGTGCCATTTTTAATTTGTCAAACTTTTGTCATAAAATGCTAGTGAAGTGTATCAGTCAGTATTTCACAGTAATTTTTACCGTATTTTTTCAAATTTTAAATTAAAACAAAGTGAGTGAACTGAAATCGCCCTTTTTAGAGTTTCTGTGGCTACTTTCTTGGATTCGATCCGGACTCGCAGTCGGAGACGACGAGCGCGAATTTCTACAGAAATAGAAAAGTGCTGGGCGCCAAATCATAGGAAGGAGAAAGGTAAGGCACTGCAAAATTTAGTGATTGATTGATAAGAGTGGTTAAGGTTAACCCGGATTTAAGATGGATCTTTAGTGGATTCGTTTTTTCATAATTCTAGGCCGGCTCAACGATCATAAATTCACAATAATTACTCAAAAGTATCCAACATTCAATTCTTTTCATTCATCCATGGGGCTCCAGGCGGTTGATAACTTATTCAAACAGAACTTGGCAGAATGGGTTTACGACGAAGAAAAATTGGTCAGAAACACGGCTTTAATTGTAACTGTTGCTTCACATTAACAATTATTAACAAGTTTACTTTTTAACATTGCTAGGTCACGTATCAATACCTCAGTGTTGCTCTTGGGGAAAACGTCAACTTGGCAAAACAGTAAGAGTCACAACTCACAAGAGACAAGAGTCACATTTAGATTTAAGTCATAAACTGAAACAACGAATTGTTCGTTACTAAATTCACAGGATGCTATACCAATTTTACGTGGAAGAGAAGGCGAAAGATGTAAAAGGAAAAGCTAGGAAAACGCTTCACGCTCTATACCATGTTTCCGGACTGGTGAAATGCTCAGATTCTGGAAACCTCGTCTGTACCACTACTATTTGTCGAGATGACAAGCTGCATTCAGTGAAAGCAACATTCGATTCTCTATCATCCGTACATGTGTACGCAGTTGAAGCTAGTAGTTCCGACGATGGAAATGACACAGACACAGGATGTCTTCTGAAGAAATTGTCGAAGGTGTTCAAAGAAGTTGCGGAAATGAAGGAAGGCTCCGATGTGTCCATTCTTGGGTAATGAGTCATTACTAATGACACAGTAAGTCGATAACGAAAAACTTATCTTTATTTCACTTGATTTCTTCTGAAGTCTGGGACCCTTCAAAAGTATTACACCCATACTGGAACTCGCGAAGGCAGAGATACCTTCTATCGTTGCTTCGGTCACACCTGAAGAAAAAGTGAAATCAACCGATAAAAAAGTGACTCCTTCGACTACCAAATCGACAAAAGGCAAGACAGGAATTTCGCTTTGGGCAAAGTCCGCAATTGGGTCGAAGAGAAAATCGTCGACAACTGAGTCTAGCTCAAGTGATAACACGATTAAGACCGAAGTCCCCGAAAAAGTAGAAGTAAAAATCAAGCCAAAGTTGCAACCCGTGAAAAAACCAGCCACCAATGCGTTTGAAGGTTACAAAGATGTCATTGATTCTGACTCGGAATCGGAGAAAGACACTCATTTCAAGTCGTCTCCTCCTCCACCATCGCCGCCTTCCAGAAAAAAGAAGCGTAAAGCTTCTCACTCTCCATCGCCTCCTCCGCGAAGTACAGAAACTCGACGACGACGTCGCATTCAAGTGTTAGTTGATTCTTCAGATGAAGAGGAGCAAGAGGTCGAAGAGGTCAAGCCATCTCTTGACAAAAATAAGAACTATTTTGAACCAATTCAAAACGATATACCAGCGGCCAAGAAAAAGACGAAGTTGATTACAACACAAGTTTTGGACGATGATGGGTTTCTGGGTAAGATCTTGGTTACCGTAAATTTTGAATTAAGACACCAGTTTGGAGTAGACCTCCAGGAAGGGCCCGTATTGGAGACTGTTTCTAACAACAGCCCATATACAAAATTAAAAATTTGCAATTTGCAAATTCAAATTAAAAACTTTCTATTTCAAATTCACAATTTGAACTTCAAAAACTTTTTTATTAAAGATTTGAATGATACAAAAAATGGGTAAAGAATATTTTTTTTTTGGACCAAAATTTTTTTTATTGAAGACTATTATTTCGAGGTTTAAGAATTTTAAGTTAAGAAAAGATTGTTCACGCTTAAAAGAAGTAAAGAATGATTCTATTGTCCTATTCATTCGGTCGCCCCCCAAAACCCCAGAATCGCTATGCTCTCCCCGGTGATTGATCCCTAAATCCCCATCACCCCCAATCCACGCTGGGGTCTGGGAATGTATACCTTGAAACCTTCTCAAATCTTCAATAAAAAATTTTTTGGCCCAAAAAAAAATTTTCTCATCAACTTTTTTGTATCATTCAAACGATACTTTTTTGGTTGTTTGTTTAAATTTTGTTGAAAATTTGTTTCAGTTACAAAACGTGAAAAAGTGTCAGAATCTGAACCTGACGAAAGTGAAACCTGAAGAGACAAAAATTGTTGAAGGTACAAATCAAGCTGAGGAAGTGAACGACAAATTGCAGAAGAAACCAAAAAATCAACCCGCGGCGCAACCAATCACGAAATTTAAAACCCAAAATGCTACATCTCCACCAAAGCCATTGAAAAAATCTGTTTCGACAAAACGTTCTTTATCGACGAAGCCTGGAAGTGATACTGGCAACAAGACGAAGCAATCGTCAATCACGTCTTTCCTTGTGAAAAAAACTTGAACCTTAACGAAGTTCAACTACTGTAAGCTAAGTTAATACTTTTACTAGTAATTAATTTAATTGTTAGAGATTAACATTATGAAGATATAACTTCTTGTTCCATTGTTACAACTCAAAAGTTTTAGAAAATGCATAAAAATGAGAGACCGCAAATACAACTCAAATCGTCTAAGAAACTACTCTACCCTGCCTACTAACGGTAACGGTCAAAGGTCAACTAGATGAAAAAAGGTACACTTCATTTTTCTGTTACAATTAAATAAAAACTAAACCTTATAACTTTTATGTTAACTTTAAATTAATTAAATCTTTAACCCGGCTTTCCGTTTGACTGAGTAAGTACTACATAATATTAATATACAAATCTTGTGACTTGACCTTTGACCTCGAACCAGTTCAGAGGCACGAGGTTACAAGGTTTATGTGAACAACAGAAATGGTTTGAACTAAAAGGAAGCAGAGACGAAGGTNTAACTTTAAATTAATTAATTCTTAAACCCTATAGGCTTTCCGTTTGACTGAGTAAGTACTAACATAATATTAATATACAAATCTTGTGACTTGACCTTTGACCTCGAACCAGTTCAGAGGCACGAGGTTACAAGGTTTATGTGAACAACAGAAATGGTTTGAACTAAAAGGAAGCAGAAACGAAGGTCTTTGGTGGGTTTTTAATTTGTATAGTGGAGTTTCTCTTCCAAGTCTTACGCTTGATTGTCTCAATCAGTTCGCCGTTAGTGATGGTATCAAATCAGCGATTCAGCGATTTAGTCGTAACATTTACCATGACTAAACTGTATGTACCATTCGTTCATTACTTAAGCACTGACTCCTCGAAATGAGTTTGTGCAATCGGAGGGATCGTTCTAGACTGGAAATTCGGACGTTACAGCGACTCGAGCATCGTTTCTCTAATTTCTTCTCACGCCTAGTAAATTTCTCTACGTTTTCTAAAAAAAAAAAAAAAGGAAAACAAAAAAACGTTTTTTAAAGTCAACTTTTGAAATTTAGAAATGTTTTTTTTTCTTTTACTTTCGTTTGTAGCCCCCAGGAGAGTAAATCCTTGCCGATTCCTCAACGTTTCAAATTGGGACGGTGTCAAGTACTGCGTTGTAAATTCTTCAATTTCAACGCCCAATAGTTTCCATTCGTGTCGTTCTACCTGGACTTCGGACGAACCGGTGAGGCGTCGTGGACGCAAGAAAGCAAATTCAATGTACTCGGTACTATTTTGACCAAGTCCAAATGACTTGAAGGCTGTAATGTCCTGTTTGGCAGAAACACATAGAACGGTTCCTTCTGTGTAAAAAGAAATCAACAATTCGGTGAAGAAAGTGTACCCTGTAATTTGCCAAGTTAGCGTTTCGCCGAAGGAGTATCTTAGGTACTTTACCGTCAAATGTTCTGTCATTTGGTGACGTTGCAGATTGGACAACAGTGACCTTCCACTTTGACTGGTTTCATACAAGGGAGGTCACGACGTGCTGGACATTTCAATCTGAACGAAAAGTATAAAAACTGAGTTACTTTTGGGATATAAGTTCTAGTAATTAATAGAAGAGTAGAACGCTATCGTTCCTGGCAAAGAATATAGATGTTTTGCCGAGTTTCCAGATATACGTTGATAATTTTTTTTTGAAATTTCAAAAATTCAGAATTTTTTGAAAAAAAAATCTTTAAATATACAAAGGTTCCATTTAAATCGAACCGTTTCCGGAGTTAACGAAACAGAAATGTTACCTGCCGCATTTCAATTTGTCCATGATTACACTTGCACGAGACACACTCCATGGGACCAAATGGACCAATGGTTGGATGCCAAGTTGCACCATGAAGGTAGAATCTATAAGAATAAAATAATTATTTATAAATTATTTATAAACTAAACAAACCACTTTGCTCTAGATTGTTTTCCCACATTTCATAGTGATCTTGATGTGCGCAAGTGGAAACTCAATACATTTTAGAATCAACTGAAAAAAAAAACTATTACATTCCAGAGTGAGATACAGTCTTCAGCCGGTTTCGTTGTCGGCTTTCCATTCGACGCAGCACCATTGACTGTCGTAACATCACGAAATGTCACCGTACTATCCAACGGTGAATTCGACACAATTCTTGGTACTGGGCCAGAAGATGGTTCTGGTTGTAACTGTTGTTGCCTTGGTACTGTAACCCGACGTGGCTCTGTCGTCCTTGACTGTTGACTAGCATCTTTAATGACATGGTTACTCAGTATACGTCGACTTTGAATAACATCATCCCCCGAATTCTGTACCGTTACGCTGCTGGATTTCCAGGCTATAACAAAAACAGTACCAAGAGATGTCACATCTCAACTCGTAAAATTTATCCAAAAAAACGTCGTGCTGACATGAAGAAACAAGGCGATTTGCGTAGGAAGTAACAATCACTCTTTTTCTTTATGTGTGCACAAGATTAATTTGATTCTTTACTCTTCGCTGAATCACCGACAAGCGATTTCATTTCAGCCATAAAAACTTCCTTTTATCCAGCCTACGCACTTTCTACAAGACAAACAGTGTCATACCGGAGGAGGGCATTCGCTTGTGTAATTGATCCGGGATTGCCGGAACTTTGCAATTTTTGTCCAACACACGCACGCGTCTAATTTTTTTTTTTTAGAGAATGTCGTGTTACTAGTTTCATTTTTAAGCAATTATTCTCTTCAACCGGTGACTGGTCGTAACCCAAAGGTCATTAATTTCTACTGCCTTCTAAAGATGCGTCAATGGAAAGTTTAATGGACTATAAACCTCATGTCTCTAAAAAATGTCGTACTTGGTTCGGCGACTACTTCTTAGCTTGGGTAACATCGAAACAACTAAGAAATGTCTCTGACCAACCAACCGCCACGCCCTTTATCGTCGACGAAGGAGAAAGTAATTAGCACAACAAATCAAGTCTAAATTGACCTTCTTAGACTTCCAGAGAGTCTGGGTGAAACCACAACCCGGGTAAGAGCACGTTACCCGGGTAGTGAAAGCAAGAAAATTTATTCTAGAAGAAAATGTAAGAGAATTTTTAAGTCTGGACGTGTCTCTCTACTAACTCTGTCAATTAACGCTACCTGTCACCACCCCCGCACGTTACGACGTTACGACATTATCTCACGACGTTATGACCAAATAAACGCAGAGAGAAAGGTAACAGCAATGACATTTGTCACCAGTCTGTTTTTCTTCTATGTAATGGCCTTTTGTTGCCAACAATAAGTAAAAAGGGATTTAAATTTGATACTTTCTAGCTTAGAAATTCTTGGGTGCCAAATTGGAGAAAGTTCTAGACACATGCGTTTACTCTTGCCAGTAAACAGTAATTCAATTTGGATTCTTAACGACGCACTTCATTATCAACTGAAACAGATGACAATGAATTTCCTTTTCCGCCCACGCCGTGCAGTTCGATCAGACGAATTCGCTTTGGCAAAAAATTCGAATTTTTTATAGAAACTTTGGTAAAATTAGTTAAAAATTAAGTAATTTCGTTTTTTTTTGGAAAAATGAAAGTTAGTTTTTAAAAAAAACAGTTATGCGTGTGAGCATTCAACCGTGTTTTAACAACTGCACGCTGTCTTTTGTTGGAACAATGTGTGAGTTGACAAAGAAAAACTACCACGCACATTTCAAGTCTTTGCGTTAATATTTAAAGAAATCATCAATTTGGAGAAAAATGCTTTTAAAAAAAACGCTTTTACTTAATTTCCTCCTGTCACTTTTTTTTACTATTTTTGGCCACTTCCCCTGTCACAACAAAAAGAAAAGGACCTCGACCCTGTTTTTTTTCTTCTTTTACTACGTTACTTTCTAGGCACGTGTAGCAGAGTGATAGTGGTCAAGACATGCGGGACAAAAAAACTGTTCTTTCCTGTCACTTATTACTAAAACGTTAAAAAAAATATTTGGTAACTTTTTAGAATAATTTTTTTTAGGTTTCATGACGATGCGGGGAAAGTTGCAAGTTATAGTAACGCTTGTCAACTTTCTCCATGCACATGCTATTATACTTTCAACTAAAACTGTCTCGGTAATGACTTTTGTTCCGTCTATTAAAGGTTATAATGCGGAACATGAGAACCACCGCGGCGGTCACGGTGAGGTCTTTGAACTTAACGCTTTTTCGCTCAATTTCATCTAACTTTAACTGTATCGTTTCGGATTTTACAATTTTCTCAAAATCAACCAATTCGTATTACATATTAAGTAATTTAGGCAATTTTTCTATTGTTTAAAACTACAGGAAATTGAATTAATGTTGCGCTAAATAGTTTTTTTTATGCATTGTAACATTCTACTACATTTACATTTTAACATTAAAATTTCAAAAAAAAACAATTTTTTAACACTTATTTTCTTATTTATTTTGCTAATTATGCTAATTTTTCTAAAATATTTCAGTGATGAGTCAGCAAAACGTACGATTTCCCGGAGAAAGTCCACTCATCTTCAGCCTCGTCTTTTTTAACAGGTTCCTAAACTTTTCATTTATTTCTAACTGTTTTCGAACGTTTTATGTCGTACTCTAGGATGTCGTATTCTAAACATTTTAGTCGCTTCTAGAACTT
>JABASK010000691.1:0-12481 GCA_019776465.1 Rambutanura hunanensis | reverse complement strand
GAGAAACGTGTCACTCTACTTTTCATTGTAGCGCTAGATTTCGAAAATTATGCGAAAAATACAAAAAAAATTATTGCTTTTGCTGGTTTAACGATACCCCTTCATAATTTTAAGAAATTTTTTTAGAAAAAAGAATCGAAATTAGGTAATCATAACACTTGCCAAATACAAATCTAAAAAAATCTAGTATTACATCAAGCAGTCCTTTCCTAGTAATGTAACGTACTGCATTGCTAGAAACCAAGCGTCATCTTCATGTCCTGGTATCGGTTCCACATTTGCAAAAAAATTTGCAATTTCATTGTCACGTCGTTAAGTGTGAAGGAGTTAAAATTTTCAAGTGCGTCATGCAGTTTTCCGTCATTACTCATTTTTTTAAGATAACCATGACGAATAAGGTCATACATGGGAAAAAACGTTTTTTTTCCAGAAACAACCCATAAACCTCGATTATTGCTGACTTGTACGCTATTGTTGATTTTACGAAATTGCCTATTAGTAAAATCTACGTCGTTATTTAGATGACGATGATTTCGTCGTATTTGCTAACCACATTTACGGGGTAGAAAGTTGACCTCTCTTTTGTACATGTACATGTACAATGTACAATTCTCAAGTGGTAAGAGAACCATCAATTTGTCGTCTTCACATCGACAGTCCGGAATGACCTTCTTCGTCACAAAAAATCATTATCCATTAGTAAGAGCTACCCAGAATTTTCCATTCCACTTTATACGAATTCGAATTGACATAAACATGTTTGGTCTAAAGCGTTTTTATGCTGGTTTTAGCTTTTACTGCGATGTGAAGCTTTAGTTCAAATCGCATATGTATGGCAATGGCAAATGGAAACCTACAAACGGTAAATTTAAGGCTTCAATTTCTTTCGCAATGTTGCAATATTTAGGATGTACATGACGCCCTTTATACCGTATGAGGCTATGACTATATAGTTCGAACTATCATTTTCCTCCACTTTACGTACTAATGTTACAATATCTAGACAACAACTATCGCAACAATAAGTGTCTCGACATTTCAATTTCTTTCGCAATGTTGCAATATTTAGGATGTACATGACGCCCTTTATACCGTATGAGGCTATGACTATATAGTTCGAACTATCATTTTCCTCCACCTTACGTACTAATGTTACAATATCTAGACAACAACTATCGCAACAATAAGTGTCTCGACATTATATTTACTTTCAGACTAAATCACAACCAATATTGTTCGCTGTTTTACCAGGATTCGTTTTTACATCGAATGTTTCCCGAAAAGCTGTGCCATTTATTAACAATATCGAAATACTAAAATATAGAGTATGAAATAGAATACCAAAAAACTGTACCAGAATGATAAGAATATTATTAAAAAAAGAATTACGAAAATATAGAGAATAAAATAGAATACCAAAAAACTGTACCAAAATAATAAGAATATTATATTAAAAAAAATACTATTAATATGATATTATTATTAGAATTATTATTGCTAATCCATTTTTGTGGATTAGTAAACATTGAGCTTGCCTTTTAAAATTTAGTGGAAAAACTTTAAAACTTTAAATTGTGTTTTCAGAAAATACTACAGGATTCTTCATGGCATTTGCTAAAAACTACTTGTAGTGAAACGTTCAGTTTGAATATGTAGCTTATAAAGTTTTGTCGGAGGAATTATCGTGTCGGTATTATTATTTCATGGTAATTTTAGTTTGACTCTGGGCAGCGTAACACCAATATCAGAGAGAACGTAAAAGAAACGACATGAAAAACATGACCCGACCACGAGCACATCGTAGCACGCCATTACGTAGACAAAATTTACACAGACAGCGGACCCCTGAATTTTTATCCGGTTAGGTTACAGGTAGAAAAATGTCAGGGATCCGCTGTCTGTGTAAATTTTTTAGAGCTAAAGGCGTGGAGCCGAGCACATAGCATAGCATAGTGTTTTTATGAAATTCGTTTCAGCTTTTTGGCTGAAGAAAATCATTTCGTTTTGTTTCTACCAAAAAGCTATCTGTCTGTGTAAATTTTTTAGAGCTAAAGGCGTGGAGCCGAGCACATAGCATAGCATAGTGTTTTTATGAAATTCGTTTCAGCTTTTTGGCTGAAGAAAATCATTTCGTTTTGTTACTACCAAAAAGCTAAAACGAATCTCATACGAACGATTTTTAAACAAAAACGAAATGAAACGAAGTAAAAGACTTATGTATAGCACTCCTCCCATACTAAAATAAAATCGATTGTTTTTCTTTTAGGCAGTACATGAAATTTCATGATGGGACGGGTGAGGTGGAATTCCTATAGGAAATGAAATGTAAAATGCCAACGCACAAAACGAAACATTTTGCCCCGCCTTAAAACTCCTAGTCCCCCTTAACTTTTGCCCAACGCCAACGCGAGAAGGACGGCAACAGCGCTAACCTCAAAAGAGTTGGTTTCGTTTTTCGTCTTACATAAAGCTCCACTCACCAACTCAACTTTTCCAAAATATGGCGTCTGAACTACAAGCCACAATTATTGAACTTTACTTTTAGAATCAAAATAATAAGTTAACTTTTTTTTTCAATAAGTCATTTAAAAAATCTAAAGCAAGGTTACCCTAAGTGTCCTGACTTGAAAGGTCACCTTTACATCTGAGAAGAGACGGAAGGGTCATCGGGAAATTGTTTTTTTAGATAACGGCTATCTAAAACAATTTTTGGAAGGTTTCAGGAAATTGATCTCATTCGTTATTTCGTTATTTACTATGACATCAATTTACAGAGGTAAGTCTTAATATCGAAATTTAAAGTAAACTTTTGGGTGGGGGCTATCCTGGGATCTGGCGGGACGTATGGTGGGGAATTAGTTTTTGTTTTCGGGGTATTTTCTACCGAAAAATGGTAAGAAGAAAAGATAGTACTAATTACGTAAATTCTTAGTTATTGTTTTAGTGGGACGTGTGGGTTTCATGTACCAAGAATTAGGTGTGGCCAAAGGAGTGCGGGGTTGTCTAATGATTATACGTGATTGTACAGCAAGCACTCTTAGATTTTGTGTATGCGAAGCATTTAACAACGCGCTAGGAAAATCACTCGTGTAAACAATACAGGGGTCAGGACCGGACGTACGAGGTACGAGGTCAGTTTCTGCACGTTGAAAAATTTGATGGGGCGGATTTCCGAATCAGTCGCGTTAAATTATAAGTATCGATTTGAAAACAAAAGAGTAGCATTTGGGAATTCGTCTTGGAGTTCCGTAAAGAATTCGATTCAAAATGGACGGGGGAGAGACCATCTTTGTTGGTATATTACACATGACCTTTCGTTTGAGGTCATTAGTGTATCAAACGAAATAATCACTCACTTGCGTTGCGTTGGATGTTGGACTCATCCGTTTGTCTTATCTCAGTTGCTGCACCTGCAGGAGCAGGACTACTACTAGGACAAGAGCTGTACCATGTTTTCTGGGAAATAGACCGGGAATGGACATCTACTACAATCGGCGATAACAACTACTAAAAAATCTTCAGAACTCTTATCATTTCCGGTGTAGCCATGACGATTGTAGGGCTAGCAGCACCAAGGCTTTTTGACGCATCATCCAACTACGGGACCGGAGAGTTGATTTTTTCAACGGCAGGACGGGAATTAGGACTATCTTGGTTCTTGGAATACCCGGACGTTTAACTCACCGTGTTAGTTAGTAGTTGAGCATTTATGTCACAATAAAAATGAATACAAATACCAATGTCTTAATTCACTAAATTCAACGGATCTGTCTTCCAACATTTGTCGAATAATTTTCGAACAAATAATTAATTCTGTGTTACTCTTCTTTTGTTGTCTTTCAGCTTTCTACAACCTTCAACAGGAACGATGGAAGCGTTACTGCGCAGAATCGCTGTGTCTCAGTCGCTGCCTTGTTTATGACCTTGATTACTAATCATGATAACAATGGTAGCGATTTAGAGCGAGCATCGAGTACTTCAAGTCAGTGCTGGAAACTGCGAGCCCTAAGTGGTCTATCCTCTCGCACTGACTTGTAACTCTGCTGCAGCGCGTCAAAATATTCTGCATTCGCTCGCATTAAAAAAAGTGTCGCTGTCGGTACACACCCACTCACTTCTAGCCCCACATGCCTACTAATAGACGCCTAGGACACGTTGTAATCTTTTTACAATTATACCTTTATTTCTTCATCTTCTGATAATTATTTTTGAATTTTGAAAGATTCATGCCCAAATTACTCAAAAAACCCCACATGCTGTTAAGCCGAACCTGATCTACTTGTAATTGGTTATTAAGTTGGAATAAGATAATAATTATGATACTTTCTGATTTTTCATTACAAGGTTTAATTTTTGTTCAAAGTTTCATACGAAATTTGATCCTGTTTCCAGATACAAGAAGACCGGACGTTTCATCGAAGATCCAAAGGGTTGGACCATTTCTGTTGGGACCAAATTTGGGTAACGCTCCTCCAGCACAATGTTTGAAGCAGTATTTGGCTCGAAGGGAATTGACACAGGAATTCTATACGCTAAAAGTGAGCCTAACATCTTGACCGTGTCTTTGTCACCGAGTAACGACATGATCTGTCTAAACTAATACTAATTATATCATTTTGAATAGGTATTGAGCCTCCCGGAACGGGATTTGTCGAAACCGGAACCACTTCAAGAACAACAAGGAAGAATCTTGCTCTGTACCGAACACAAACTTCTGAGTCGACTAAAAGGCCATAAAGGAATCGTCCAACACCGAGGGTTTTTCAAAGTAATACCATGTCGTCTATGACCATTGGTCATGTCTACTGTTCATCATTTTTATCTCTTCCTTCGTCCTTCGTCACTTTTAGGAAGTCGTTCGTGAGTCTGTGGAGGTTGATGGTCGTTTAGAGTCAAGGCTGGTTACTAAACAGTGTCTAGTCCTAGACCCGTCGGCAACACCCCATGACTTTGGTTCCTCCAGTCACTTGGCGAATCTCCAACACTATGTTCTCAAAAATAAGAAACTTCCCGAGTCTGAAGCCATTTCCATATTCGTCAACATTGTACAAATTGTTGAAAGACTGCATAGAGTGAGTAACCAAAATTGAGAAGGAGTTGGTATAAAAAAAACTTGTAATTGATTTATAAGTAGTGAATATCATTCTAATTTTTAACTTCATTTTGATTATACCTGAAAAAAAAGGAAAACATTATTCATCGTGATTTGAAATTGGGCAATTTCACACTAAACTTTGAAACGAAAGAGGTCATCTTAGTAAATTTTGGACTCGCTAAAGAATTGGAATCGGAAACTCAATTACTCAAGGATCAACGTGGTTCTCCAGCTTACATTTCACCTGAAGTCATTTCTGGGAAAGCTTATCTCGGTAAAACCTTTGATCATTTCGTCAGCTGCCATACATTTGTTATCATTGTTTATTCAGTTGAGTGATATAAGTTTGTGATATTTTGTTTTTTTACTTTTCTAACAAGAAATTCATGTTTTTTTTTGGAAATAGTAGTGTCCACCACAGGGTTTTTCAAAATGTTATGCTTTGTTCGTCTGAAAGAATTACAATGTACATTTGGATATCAAAATTAATTAACCAACTGATTTATTTAGGCAAACCTTCTGATATTGTGGGCATTGGGCATAACACTCTATACAATGTTATTTGGTCAGTTTCCATTTGAAGAAAAGGAACTACCTGAACTTTTTAAGAAAATAAAAGCGGCCGAATTCAAAATCCCAGGGTAGGTGAAAGAATGACCTCGAACCAGAAGTTGAGCAGCTAGACGCTGAAAGCTCATAATACAGAAACGTGATTTATATTTTTTCTTTCAGGGATGTTGTGATAGGAAGTACAAGTGTTAACTTGATTCAGTCTCTCTTGGTTTTGGATCCCACAAAACGGTTGACTGCCTCAGAACTTCTTCAAAAATTGAAAAATTATATCAATTTAAGATACTCAAAACGATCCGAAACCTATGATGATCTCCAGGTAAAATTTTGAATTTTAAGAAAATAGAATTGACTAACTTGTTTTGTTTGTTTGTATTCCTCTGGAATTGTGTCTGGGAACTCGTCGACCTTCAATGTTATAATTCACCCGCAGAATTTGAACATTTTACGATACGAAAATTCTTCCAAATTCTAGTTTTCCTTACTGAATAACGAAAACTAGGATTTGGAAGATTTTTCTTCCAGCCCAGGAAGGCATGGATTGAGAGAAGTATAGGATTTGATTTTTGAATCTTCCAGGATTTTTTGAAAGGATTTCCAATATTTACATCAAGGGAAAAGAGGGAAGTGTGAGGTTTATTTTTTAAATTGCGATTTAAATTTAAATTTTTATTGTTTTTTCTAAAAAGCCAATGATTATCTGCTGATAAATATTGTTCTGTTTTGTGTTTTGTTTTGACCTTACCTTAAAACTACCGAGAGCGGGATGTAGGACAAATTTACCCTTATGGGAAGGCCAGGACTTAGGACAAAATTGCCCTTAAGGATTCAGGAATTCAGGATTCGTCAGTTCGACTAAATTTTCTAGGGTTTTTAGAACTACGTTTAAAAAAATGAGCAAAAGCATTGCACTTTGTCAACAGGTCCAAGAAGTTTCTTTAGACAAATTGAGTGGAGGATTTGTAGTTTCGTTTGACGTTTTGTAAAATACTTGACAGTGCCTGCCCACAAATTGTTGTACTTGTCATAATTCGTACTCTCAATTTTTTTTTGTTTAGTTGAGACGTAGACAGTGGCAAGTGTTCTACAGTTCTTCAATCGAATATTCCATTCTATTTGTTCAAAGTGCTTTCTAATTTGACAAATTGTTTTTGCTCCGTCCATTTTTTTTGGAAAAAGGAATATTTTCTAACCCTGCGTTTGTGTTCTTAGGTGGTTCCTACTTTGACACATAAGCGATCTCATGAATCAGACGCTGTATCATCGTTGTCACCTGGTGATCTCGGAGGGCCACCGAGTATGTAAAAGGTCAAAAGTAGAATTCGCTATTGACCTCGAACAAGAGGCAGCTGTTCCTGAACAAAATATGTTCGACCTCGAAGAAGTTCTGGTGGCCAATGCTAGTCAACTGGAGAAAGATGAGGCAGATATTAGTAATGTAAGTTGATGGTGAATTTCAGAGCTATTAAAACAGCTAGGACTTTTGATCCCAGTAGCTTCTTCGCTGGGGGGTCAAAGTTCAATGATGCGTTTCGGAGCTCTTTTTAACTTACCGCTTTCTTTTTTTTTTCCTATCTTTTTCATCGACTCTATAGGTTCTTGAGCGTAGTGAAGTTGCAGAAGGTGGAATTCAAGTAGCACCACCAAAGCGCCAGCGATACGCGTTCACTTCTACTTCTGGTTTACGCTCCATAAAAATCTCCAAGGTTAAAGACGAGCCCAGAGTATTGACCCGAGCTGATTTGGAGAGACTGTATACCATCTATACAAACAAAGCAAAAGGGCGGGCGCCACCGGTGCCGAGTGTGAGGACAGCGGAGGGGTCAGCGGCGATTCCAGAGTCGCCAATGGTGGTAGATTCTCAAGCGCGTTCGCAAAATGTAAGCGATTCGTCGCCGTCGCCAGTCGCTCCCGTAGCTAGGGATTTAGCCGCGAAGCGATTGCGCCTCTTCCAGCACCAACAGCGAAATTCTCAGCCGTCACCCTCCTCACAAGTCATTCAGTAGTAAAAAGCAGGCGGGGTTGCTCTTCGTTGCGGTCGCTTTCGGGAAGAACAAAATTTTAAGCGTGATGAAAAAAAACATGGGATTTTTCTCTTTTGTTATATTTTTTTAGTAGGAAAGTGAAATGATTTTATGGAATATAACTAGAAAACTTTGAATGGGGATGGGAAGGAGCTGCGTCGCACAATTAAATTTTTTTTTTGGTTTCACGAATGTATGAGACCAGCACTGCGGCGTGTATATGTTAAATGAATAATTTGTAATTAATGAATTAATATAAGTTTACAAATAAATATACGAAAGGAACTTTTAAGTATTTTTCAATTTCAAAATTTTACACTGGAATCAATAGAGGTTCGGATTCACTGCGCAACGCAATGGAAAGTGCTAAAAATATTTGTGAAAGCCAACATCAATTATTGATTAATTGGGTCTTCCAGAAATTTAAAGCGATCAAATAGAAGTTGCGTTGTATTGAGAAATCGGCCAAGTATTGAAGTAAAGTGTAAATTTTTGAGGTAGAATTTATAGATTGAGTTCCTATAATAGTTCTAGATTCTAGCGTAATTTAGATTTTACTCTGCTAGTTTGTTTAAGGCGCTTATCATAAGGTCGCATGCTTTTGCACATGTCGCCTTTATTTTTGACAGTTATCTGTTTTTAAAGAATTTTTCGATATGATCCTCTACTACATTTTGGAAAGATTCATGGTTTTTTTTTTGAGAAAGAAAACAATTTCTTTTGCTCAGAGTCGCCATGCTGAGGCACAGCGGGACAAACGTCCTGCTCTTGGCAATGGATTCGTTTTTTACTAACTTGGTTTCTATTTTCTGCCTTGTGTTTTCGAACAGATCCTGGGTTTTACTAGGACCAAAGGTCATGACCATACCTTGTTCAAAAAGTCGGTGGCACCGTGATCATCTCAACTTACCTGCAATTATGAATTACATGACTTAACATGATGTGATTCAGCGAAGGCTGAACGGTTGTTGTGCCAAAATGATTTTTTGTGCCTTCGGGATAAAACTTTGTGTCGTTACCATACGGCGTGGAGAAGACGCAGGCGTCCAATCCTTGCATTGGTAATTCAAAAAAATAAAAATAAAAACTTGAAAATTCTGGAGGGCGAAGGCACACAAGACCCGCAAGACCCCCCTTAAGAAACTTGGATGATGATGAAATTAAAAATGAAAGAAAAAATATATGCAAAAGTCTGGTTGAAGAAAATGTATCAATTGTCAAAAATTATTTCTTAAAAAAAATTCTCTACCAAATCGAAACTCTCAGTCGGAACAAGGAACCGTTCCACTGAAAAGTCGGTTTGTGGTAAGAAATGAAATTTTGATTATTTTCTAACAAATATATTTATTCGTTTTCCACTGCGCAGTAGAAAGAGGGTTGTCGTAGTATAGACTCGGATGACATCGATGCTTTGTGTTTTCGACAAAAATGAATTAACCAAAATTTTAATAGAATGAATGAGAATTGAGTGAGTTGTACTTGTAAAGCGAATTGAAAAGTTTGTCTCATTGTCAGTCTTGGTGTTCTCTTTCTCGTGTAAGTGGTTTCGGTTTTCCTATAAAACCAAAAGGAAAAATGGACTCTGTCTTAATTGGCCAGTGTTTTTTAAGGTGAAATCTAATTTAAAGAAAAAACTAACAACGTATTTTTTGTAAATAAAGTAATCAGTGTGAGCGAAGAAGACAGGCTTCGACCTATACTATACAATTGCAAAACAAATCTATTACAAAAAGTTGAAATGCTACGCTTTTTTTCGCATTAAGTTAGGTTGAAGTTAGGTTGTCGGTTTTTCATTATATGTACAAAAACTACAAGTTCAATAAAGTTAATTTAATAATTAAATTTAATAATAAGCTTACACAATTTGTATTAATACAAAAAGTATTGTTTTTAGTTAATTTGGATGATTGGCATTGCGTTTTTAGGTCACATTTGAAGCGTTCCTGCTGCAGCGGCGCCAATGTTTTGCCTCCATGAAAATTTTGAAGACGGAAATTGTGGGAGTTATTTTTTTTAATTTTACACACCCAAGGTACTTTGTTTTTTGGTAACTTGTTTTAAGTTTCCAAAAGTAGTGTACAAGTACTTGGAGTGAGTCAGGTCATTAAAATAACTCCAAACTTTCAACTGAATTTTGTCATCAGCATGGAAACGACTGGGCTTCGGTACCATAGCGGAATTGTGTAACAAAATCAACCAATTATTTTTAAACTAAAGCTGCCAGTAGTTTTGTAGAAAGAAAAAAGGTTGACCTTTCCTTGTAGTTCTGACCTTTCTCTCTAAATCTTCCAGATGGCCGATGAAAAAATCGAAGAACCAGATTCCAGTATTCACAGGGTTACTTTACGGAGTTGGATCCGTCATCAGTATTGGCATTCCGGTTGGGATCATGCTCTACAACGCTGTCAAAGATTGGATTCAGCGTCATGCCACGAAACCTGCTCCTGTCCCTATCGTTCTGCGCATGTTCAACGAAACCGGAAATTACGACGAATTGATCGGGATCCCACATGACATGGTCGTTCAATTTCTCGAATCCACATACAATGTCAAGATCGTCACGAATAAGCCCAAACCACGCCCACCAGATAAAGATCTACTCAAGTGGCTCAGTCACTCAATGGCACCAGAAGGTCGTGCTGGAACGCGTGAACTTGACCTTCGAATCAAAGAATACATGCCATACTACAAACCGAAACATCAAGCTCAACCAAACATGTCACAGCTTCTGTCCACTTTGGAAGAATATCGTAAATAATTCAGTAAAATTTCCTGTACGAAGCAAAAGAAAACACGACAAAAGATTAGGTTTCGTATAATCTTATTGGTTTTTCTTTGTTACTAAATTTTGAAAATCTTATGTGAAATTTTGCAAATGTTTGTAAAATCAACATAAGATTTTAAGCAATGCTTTAATTTTTCATATTTTGAAAAGTGAGGATTTGTCAGTTGTAAAATAAATTAAACTAGAAATCTAATTCTTTCTTGAAGCGTCATTACAAGAAAAATTGTATAAGGTTTGACCTTGAAAAGGTGATAAATTTGAACTCTGACCTTAAATTTCCAAGGATCGTTAAAAAAAACAGGATATGTCCGCTGCTACAATTTTCAGTTTCCGTGCCACTAGATAAGGACGGAAACTGTCGTCAATTTTTGAATTATTTCTATTGTCTTAACTTTGTCCTGTTTCGGTTTTTGGTCACGAGTAGGTGATGCTCTCCAGTTTTTCCCGGAGCAAAAGAGTAGCACGTTTTCCAGCTACTCTTGTCCGGGTTGTCGTTCCCAATTCCATCAAGGCAGCCAGGCACTCGCCAAATTCTTCTATTAAAATTCTTTCTTGATCTTCTTCACTTAGGCGTTTGTTTCTCTCCAGCTTCACCTTTGGCCAGCAAGAGGTCGACGGTAGAGGTCACCACTTCGTAGGAAATGGAACCTTGTGGATGCCTGATGACGAATTAAAACACCGAAAAATTAGTCTTAGTGATCCGGTCGTTAGACTTCGAAATTATAAACGTAATTTAGAATTTTTAAAATTTTGAAGTTTCTGTAATCGAGAAATGCAAACTTTCTCTTAGCTTTAAACGAATTGTGTTTGTTTTACCTAAACACCACTGCAGGTACGGTGCATCCAATGTTATTTTGTGTCGAAACGTCTTGCCATTGTGCTTTCATTTTATTTCGAACTTGTGTCTGTTGTTGTACTCGAACTTCGGCTGCTTCAGCTAAATCTTTTAGAGTTTGTCGATGTGAAGTTCCAGCACCAGCAAAATGTTGCTCTACTCCAACTCCATTTGGAAGTCCACTTGGTATATTTTCAATACAATTCTTGCATCCAGTACATTTACAAATTCCAGAACAAAATATTTTAGCTTCGTAACATTCACAGTAATTCTTTAGACAACCGGATCTCCTACAATTACATCCTTTGTTATGTCGCCGTTCGTGTGCTTCACCGGTCTGAGAGCTTTTGCCGATTTTGGGCCGAAATGCGACCGGATTCCTCTCAAGGACGAGTTTAATAGCCTAAAAAACGAGCAAATTCATTTCTTTCAAATTCAAACCAATGAAAATTAACTTAGTCAAAATCGACCAAAGTATTTTTAAAAGAGTTGATAAACCGAAAAGATGTTAAATACTTTGGTTAATGGGTTACCTTTTGACGATCCTCTTCATGTGTCAAATTATTCGAACAATTGACACAGTTGCATAGATGACAAAATTCTCCATTGGCAAAACAATCACAGTACAGTTTCAAACACTGTGACTTGGTGCAATTACAAGGTTTTCGAGGCCGCATTCCATTAGGTTCAAGAAGGGAACGAAAAGATTCAAATCCGACTTGTTGATGAGCAGCGAAATTTTGTTGAAGTGTGAGCATCGCTTGCTCGGCTGCAGCATGTTGGGAATCTAAAGATGGGCGAATAGAAATAGGTGTAGAGCCATGTTCTTGTTTGATCTGAAAAAATAAAACTGATTGAGGAAAAAAAATCAAAAACTAAATTATTAAAGAAATGCCTTGTGACAGTACCATGTAATTTGGAAGCATCACCAACCCTGAATTTTGCAAACTACTCAAATCCGTGCCAGAAGGAAGTGAAAAAACTTGACCAGAACTTGTTCTCTGAACAAACTTGGGTTTCGCTGGAGAAATTGGGAGCTTATTCATAGGAGCAATGTTTGGTTTGTTTTGCACCAAACGAACATACTGGACCTAAAAAATAGGTTAAAGCAATTAGCAAAAATTATATCGCAAAATTCGGGTGTGACCCAAGAAATAGGTACGATGATAAGT
>JABASK010000690.1:0-12484 GCA_019776465.1 Rambutanura hunanensis | reverse complement strand
AAAATCCCACTGGGGGCCATTCTTGGCATCAACCTCAGCAATGTTTCTCCGGCCTATTTGTCTCTCGCCACTCCAGGCATAGTCAATGCTTTCTCTTTTCGAGTTTCATTCCTCCAAATTTTACTTTGTTCAAAATTGCCTCCTCGACCAAACTGGGAATAACAAGGACAAGGGCCTAAGCAAAAGCGCAGTATGCTGACGGTGCGAAGAGACCGCATGCCATATAAGCAGGATCCGCGTCCAATAGAAAAGTATGCTCACAGATTCCAATTTCATACATGAAATCCTACAAATTGACTTTCTCTCAATAGCATTCTCCCAAGTGTTTTAAAAAAGAAACGAATTTTGAAACCACAGGCACTGCATAACCAATCAAAAGTCTCATTCTTTTACCATCCCGTCAAAGGTCAATGGTCCCCAATGTCCAACAAATATTGCAGACTTTTTTTTCCAAAGTAAATTATATCGGTAAAGTGAATATTACGTGTGACGAATTATAATGTGATACCACAAAATTCTTGACCGTAACAAATCAAAGTTACTCAGATGGAAAAAAGCTTAACAATGCTTTTTTTTCTTCAATGTCCATTCCAGGCTTTCCAGGGTCCCTGCTCTAATTTTTCACTACAGTATATTAGCTACTACTTGTAGACAACTACCACTTGCTTTCAACAAATTCAAATACTTCCTGAAAATTCACTGAATTCAAATATAACCTAGTTTCCTGAAAATTTTTGAAAGGGGAATCCAAATTTATTGAACATGACTCCTTGCATTTCAGGAAACGCTCGGTGGAATGCCCTCTTAACTTTCTGTTCCGAATACCGGAAACTTTTGAAGACACAGAACAGCCCCGAAATACTGAAAACATCGTCTGCCAACCGAGTCACAGTCAATTCATCGAACCCATACTTTTATGAGAGCATACCAACTTCCTTCAAGGATGGAATAAGAAGACTCCACGGTTCTTCCACATGTTAGTCAACTAAGCCGCATAGGCCAGGCCCTATTCCGCCTTTCTTAAGAATGACACCAAGGAGACATAAAAAAAAAACTTCAGGACAGAATTTTTCATACCAACTTCCCTCAAGGATGGAATAAGAAGACTCCACGGTTCTTCCACATGTTAGTCAACTAAGCCGCATAGGCCAGGCCCTATTCCGCCTTTCTTAAGAATGACACCAAGGAGACATAAAAAAAAACTTCAGGACAGAATTTTTTTTTATATAAAACAGAACTTGAGAAGTATAACCTAGAGTAAAAGGACCGTGGAAGGAAGTGCCTTAAGGATGAGACTTTCTTGAGTTTCTAACATTCATAAAGAGAGTGTTTCATCCGCTTTCAGAATCATTTCGGACATCCTGTTACTCTAATGCCGCCTCCTTATACAACTTTCCTTCCTTTCACAAAACCCTCTAGAATAACTTTCATTTTCATAACAAAAAAAATCGTCTCGTCAGTATCATTTCTAAAAAAAATTTCTTTTAGGAGTCTGGCCTTCACACTTTTTCATGAACTAGGAGGTACACAGTTTCTAGAAAACCGTGTTCCGATGACGTTTAAGCTTGGTGCGTACTGTCTTTGAAGGATATCCATTTCGAGAGACAAGACCAGTCTTTGTCAAGAGCCTCATCCTTCCTCCCGGAGTGTTTGCAATATGTGTCGCTCTATGAGCACTACTCATCTAACGGATAGCTGAAAAATCTGGAGAAAGAAAAAACTGAAGGGGAAATGCCAAGAGATCTTCTGCATCTTAAGATGAATGGTGACGACACTCATGCTACCCGTTTTTTCCTGTTTGGTGTCTGGGCTCTAACTCCAGAATAGGACTTGAGCTCAAGATACTCATGCCTTCCTCCTTACATTTCTCGGGGTTTAGAATATCCCTCCTGCCTATTACTAGAGAGATCTGTTCTAAACCAAATTTTCTTTTCTTACAAGATAAAATTCTATTTTGGGGTCTGTACAAATTTGGAATGGCATGAACCACACTTAGCCAATCATTGGACCCGGCCAAAAATCATACCCGCTCAGCTCGCCTTAGGTTTCATTCCTACTCCATTTTTTTCCTATTTGAAGCCTTGTAGTTCCACGTCTGAAACAATTTTTTTGGTCCAGGCTTCAAGAAGTCAAAAAGGTAGAAAACTGCAGTTCATTTGCATTAGTAGGCTGGATCCAACGTTGTCTCTCGGTGCGTCTCCGCTTCAACCAAAATCTAGCTAGAGTTTATAGTTTCTATTTTCTAACAAAGTTTAAATATCTTGTGGTGTCTCAGCTTAAAGAAGTTTACTAGTCCAGAAAGCAGTCCTTTTAAATTAGAGCTTTAATCAAAGGTACACAAGGAAAGTAAGTACTCGTTAAAAATTCCTAGCCTTACTTTTACTTTTTTGAATCTCCGAATCTGCTTTTACTCTTCTGTTGCAACAACCCGCAAATGGTTTCGCAACTTGACCTACTTTTTCAAGTATTTCTAACCATAAAGACACAGCAGTTTCTATTTCCTCTCCAAGTTTTTTAAGATTGATTCAAAGTCCTCCCTCGCTTGCTCAATCGTCAAGAAAAGAGAAAGTCAGTCGAGTGGAAAAAAGGCTCGTCGAAACTCCCATGAGAACTACGTTAAATATCATCAACGAACCCAAAACGAAAGGCTATAAGAAGAAATGTAAGCTATGAAATAGACCAAGCCCATCAACGAAGAACCCTGTGTTGAAGTCATTAAGTCTTTGGCCTTTTCTCAATTTCGGGATAAATACACCTGGGACAACAATGAAGAAAGAAAGCGCACAAGAATAGAATCCTTCAACTCTTTTTCAATTGGGTAAAGTTACCATTTCCAAGAAAATAAAGGCAGAGTGTGAGTGAAAGTTAAGACGTTTCAAATCCATCTTCTAACAGACGAGCCAATTTAAAATCTTCTGAAAAACTTTACCCTACCGCACGACCTCCGTACTTCTTTACTTCCCATATTGTTTTTTACAATTCGTATGGAATGTAATGAAGTATGGAGAACTCGGAGGGCATATAACTTCACTCGAGTTCGTCAAAACGACCAACATTGGATCAAAACTGCTCTACCAAAAAACTTCCGTTGTAAGTTCTAGAAAATTGTAAGATTTTTTATTGCAAAACTACCTAGTACTCGTGTTTATATTAGTTTTCTTGTCCTAACTTTTTATGCTTTGTAGGCCAAACTCTAACTCATTAACTTTCAAGTCAAGTTATGTTTCTTCTTAACCTTTCCTATCTTGTTAATTAACTTTAGAAAAAAAAAACCATGAAAATTTTTCTTGTGACTTTTCTTTTTCTAGAACATCTTATAGATCTCTAGAAAACAGTTTAAAATTCAAGATCCGAGTGCTGAGATGAGCACGAAATTGGGAGCAGGTGAAAGTGAATGGGACATGTAACTGAAATTATTTTTCAAAGTAGCGAAACATAATTAAAAGACGGCGGAGGACTGGAGGAGGCCAAAGGCAAAAGTTGAATAGAGAAAGCAACGAGATAAGAAAGAAATGGGCCTTTACAAAGTCAACTTCTGGAATCTTTGATATATTCCAGGTCATTAGAGTCACGCCAACTTTCTCACAGGACCTCCAAAACTTTATTCTAAAGTCAAATTTGTATTGGACTCCAGTAGGAAGGAGGCAAGGTACGACTCTACGACTTTATCTCCAGAGGAGGACACTTTCGCATCAACTTTTAACCTTAAATTATTGCCTGTCACCTTCATAGCTATAAGCTCTTAGCAAAATAAAACTCCACTTAATTTTCCTTTCGAATTTACCTAACAAAAAACATCCCGAATTTAACAAGAAGTTGACTGTCTAATTAAAAAGAAATTTTATATCTCAAAACTTAAGCATCCGAGTTCTAATTCTTAAATTCTCTAAATGATGAAAACGATTTGAACCTATATATCGGTCGAAGTTTAAGAAACCGAAAGGAATCTAAGTTTCCTCTTTCGGAATGATAGATTTACGAGTAAATGGGAAATTGGAAAGTTATAAAAGTAAAGACATAAAAGAAAGTTCAATTTCGTTTAAGCGAAAGAAAGTCTGGAGGTTCGGGGAAGTTTGGAAGTACTACAGTTGTAAAGTAATGTAATACGCATTTGTGACATCGATGTGAAAATAGTCAAAAGAATCATTAGAGATCGCCGTGATCGCCTTTCAACTAAACTTTCAACCTTTCTATTCACCTAGCCTTAGGGACATCCACATCAGGCAAGCAGGTACACACATCTACTCTTCGACTTTCTATTCAGACATTAAATTAAAAATGTCATAATTTTTTAATAAAATGAAAAAATAGGAGAAAGTTGGAAATACAATGATCAATTTTGTTGAGTTCCGCGTCAACTATAAGGCAGTTAAAACCAAAACAAATTTGGCAATTTCTAAAATTGACGTAATGAATCTAGTTTCTAACAAATCACTCATTCACTTTCTCCTTACCCCACATGATGAATAGCACGTCATAACCAACAGCTCCTACATTTGTCTCATTTTACAGACGTACAAGGAACTATTAAATCGACAAAATGAACAAATGGGCTAACGATAAGTTAAAATAGCTGTTTTATCGACTACTACTTCCTTTTTCTTTACGTCCGAAGAAATGGCACCAAACCAACACATGACAAGGAGACCATAATGAAAGAGCAAATACTAAATACATTTCACGTATTGATAGCTCATTCTTTCAACAATCGAAATTATGATGCCCATTGTTTAACAGAAAACAAGTAATTTGGCTTTTGTTTACGATTTGCATTTAACTACTTACAAGTGCAACTGAACAAGAACGAAAGAGCAAATAATTTGCAAATTTTCGCATGATTCATCGCATTCGCATACAAACAAAATAGGCGGAGGGCTCAACAAAGCGAAAAATATATTTTGTCATGTACAAAGATGAGGATCCAAAATTCTTTAGAAATTTAGAAAATATTGTAAAACGAAAACAACGACTTTGATTTGACATTTTTACTTTTCATTCAATTTTACACTTATGCTCAAAATCTGATCGTTGCTGCATTGTAAGATAAAGACAATTGCTGCCATTGCACTTGCAAAAAAAGGCCATGCATTCCAGGAACTTCAACCAGATAAATCTGGAACACGAGCTGACTCGGAAATGAAGAAGAGGTACTTTTTGAAAAACAACTTAGTCCATTTGGCGTATTGCCCAAACTGAAATGCCCAAAATGTTGAAAGTCTGGCCCATGCAAACATTTGAAACAAACATCATTGAAATCTGATTTCACCATTTTCTTCAAAATTCATTTCTTTGTAAAAAGTTCTCGTTATGAAAAAATTTTCCAACAACGAGAAACTTGAAAACTGTAGTTGTGCTAGATAGTTTTCATGAAAACCCATTTAACTACACGTCCGATACTGGCAAGCTTCGATAAATCTACAATATTTATGTCTACCGCGGCAACATGCGCTGAATAATACTTGCACAGTGAGCCTAAAATTCTACAACTAACCTACCAAACATTGTTTGTATGTACCACAATATTCCTATTCCTGGCAGCATTCTTCTTAAAACAATGTATTCTCCTGTTGATACTTAATGATGAAGCCGAATGAGTGAACCTAATGTGATTTCCAGGCTCTGATGAGAAGAATAGAAAAAAAGTGAACTGAAGAGCTACTTACATAATCCAATTTTTTCGCCTCGAGGAATTCCCATTGTGTCTCATGTTTTAGACGTTAGGGGGAAAAAAGTGTAGGAAAAATCTATGCGAGAAAAACTTTATTTCTTCTTTTTTTTGCCTCTCTTCTCTAGCCTCCAAAAAGGACTCAAATTCAAAAGCCAATTTCGTCTATTCAGAATTTCACCCGCTTTCACTTCCTGCATAAATTTTGGGAGGCACAAAATGTCCTCCGGTGCTTTTCTCTCTCCTGTCTCAACTTAAAAAAACCAAGAAAAAGAACCACCTTCAGTTTTTCCTTCCGCCAACACAACTTTTTTCACGAGTCTGGTGAAAAAAATGATCCAATTCAATTTTATTACGACCTCTTTAAACTCACTTTTGCATCTACCAAAACTTTAGGGAACAAAAATACACCAACAAAATCAACTACCCTGTATTTTCCTGTCACACTTTTTTCTCTTTTTTTTTCTTTTACAAAATTGTCAACCTAACACCAGTGGATTTCCCTTAAGAATTGTCCATAATAGAGAAAGCACGTGAAAGTAACGTGAAGTGAATCTAGAGTTAGTTTCTATTTGGTAGGGTGTTCTATTAGAATCACGTCCTCTCGTATCCCAATACCTGTCAAAACTATTGGAGCGTATTAACAACATATGTGTGTGTCTCCAGAAGACAATTTACAAAAAAAATTGTAGACAACAATTTTTTTCAAAACGCGTAGCACTTTTCTTTATGAATTGTGGATTGAGAACGAGTAGAAAATTTCAAAGTTGAGTTTGAATGTAAAATATTGCCTTGAGGTTAAGAATATAACCGTAGAATGTGTCAATAATATTACGTTCCGAAAATTAGGATGCGCTGGAACCACTATCTTCAGGCTGATTACGAAAATTAGTATTTGAGCTTCGTGTAGAACACGATAAGTTGTTCTGCTGTTACTAGCAAGTGTAAACAGGTCGTAGACCTTTTTCTTAAACTTTAGTAAATCGCAGCCTTCTCCTATTGAATTTTAAGTTCCAACTTTTTCACCTAACTTGACGTAATCTCGAAACTTCTCTCTTTTAAAGAAAAAAAAAATCCATGTCTCCCTACAGAATAACAATGAAAAAAAAACCAAAGTTAATTGGATTTTCCAACCACCAGGGACTTGTCAATTATCCTCGCCAACTATTCTACAGAAAGGACATTCCCCCCGACCCAGTGGAGATGAGGGAGGGGGGGTGAATCCCCAGGGAATTCGTGGTCATCTTCTGGGTTGTTTGGCTTGTTTAAATAAGTTGATAGATGGGATAGATAAGATCGTAAAAAAGAAGTTATTAACTTTTTAAGTAACTTTTTTTTTATACCTTAAAAATCAAAAACACCACGAATCCTTTTGTTGAACCATGCAGAAAAATAATTCTTACAAAAGTTTTAACAAAGCTTAAAACAAATGTGAGGTTATGTACTACAAATTACTAAAGTGAATTATTTGCATTTTTAAATCAACGCTTTTAAAATTATAGAAAACCGTAGTCGTCAAGACTTCTTTCATAACCCCAATAAGCCAAATTCACGAAAATCTATTATTCTCTGAATAACAGCTAACTAGTGTTAATAACTAACTGCCAGACTTTCTTAGTACCAAACACCACAAATCAATACTTTCACTATTTTTCAGCGGTTAGCATTAGTTCTGTTGATCCACTTCGACTGAATTATAATTGCTACTTCTCACGCACACTTTTCTCCTTTATCATACAAATCAACATGAAAAAAATCACAACATTAATCCCAATTCTAATTAGTGTGAATGTCCCAACCTGAACCCATTTCTCCCGGAAGAAAAAACTATAAAATGCGATAAATTACAAATACCTCCAACTTTTTAAAGTTTGACAAAAAAAAAATTACCGGAACTCATTTTCTGGTTGAAAGACCAGCACTATAGAACAGGACCAAAGTCCTACTTTCCGCCTCATAAAAACTTTCTCCAACTTTTAAAATCTTCTTCAGTTAGCATATAAATGTCTATGAATCTGTATAATTGCTCATTTTACTTTCTCTTCAAAGCCTTTTCACCAAAAAGGACTCACTTCCATCCCACACGCCCAAATGCTGACACGGTCCATTATTCTCAGTCCACACCGCCCCTACCCACTTCAAATCCCTTGACACTCCTAAAAGTTCCGTTATGCCCATTACAAAAAAAAAGAAGGAAACGTAGAAGAAGAGACAAAGGCTTAGCATTTCCTATGCACTTCCATGACACAAACCCAACATTCCATCCATATTTCAGCTCCACAAGACTTTTAAGCTTCGTACAAACCACTTTCTCTTTTTCCTTCCGCATTACCATATCATCCGTATTCGCTATGCAGATACTTTGCACTCTCTTCCTTTTAGCAAAAGCTCCGAGAGCTCCTTCCTCATAAGTTAGACTACAAAATCATTTCTCCAAAAAAAGTTTCCTTTTAGACATGGGTGAAGATAAAAAAAAAAGTAGAGAGAAAGTAACATCTCAGAATACGCCAAGGGCAACCGAGCATTTCATGAAACTGTCAGTTAGTTCTCTGACTTTTACTAACTTTACAACCCTCTTCCATCACTTTCTTTATTCCTGTCTCGCAAAATCTGTGAAATGGTAGAAAACCCTTAAGATCTCATATTCTACAACGAAATAAAAACCAACTGGATACAGTTTGAAGTGAATGAGAAGTATCGAATTCAACTTTTTTTTGTTACAGTTCATATGTGACACGAAAGTAGTATATTGTGCCATGACACTGTCAACTACAATTTGTGGTTTCTACAATTACAAAAAAATCTACGCGTGTGTATTTTCTAAAAATGAAAGTTACCAAAAAATAGAACCAATGCCAAAGCTCAGAATTAAAAGTTAGAGACATGAGTCCAATCTATGCATCATCCCTTGAGTTTCAAAAGAATGGAGACAAATGGGAGTGGACTTTTTTTTCGTCTAGGCCAATTTTATTACCTCCACTTTATCTCTTACGGATAAAAAAAAAGTTGGAATGGTCTCCAAAAACTTTGTCTCCAAACTCATTCTATTGGAACGTTGGTTCCGACTTTTTTTGCGAACAATCGGTGTGAGGGAATAGGATGGTATTAAAGTTCTCTTGCTTTCGCCAACTTCTTAAAAGTTCAGATAAAAAGGGAAAGCAATTCCGCCTCTTCAGTCTTCATAGCTACAGAATTAAACAAAGGCAGACTCGATATGCGGGCTCCTCCATTCACTTTTACAATGTGAATTTCCAAATGTGCCCAAAATTTTAAGAATCCTTTTCCTCAAACACATGAACGTCAGTTTCTGCGTGTATCCGCACTTCAAACCGTCTAACAAATAAGAACCAGTAAGGGACTATGGGCCTTTGGGTTTTTAGTAACCTGCACTGCGCCAAGACGAAAGTACAGATGCTAGAGGGCATGCTGATTTTCCTTTCACTTGGTAATCGTGGTGGTTCAAGGTTTCGGTACTAGTCAGCAGGATTTTCATGTCCAAGACCACAGATGCAAAGCATTCGTAAGCACATGAGCGCAGCCCTTACCCATCCGTAACTTCATGAAAGACAAATCGAGAAACGGTTGACTGAAATTGAGACATTAGAAATCTGTCCAAACCCAACCTAATTACTAAAAAAAATTAGCCAACTTAACCAGCGCGTGTTTGTTACTGAGATTTACATTTATTCAAAGAATTATCTTCCAATTCATTTACTAACAACCCCTCAAAAATGAACACTAGCTTTCCCTCCATTTTCAAAACCATGCAATATTTCCAGAATTTCAAAGAAATCCTTGGGGAACTAGGAAAAGTTCTAGTGAAAGACTATTTAGTAAACGCGTTTTACCACCACTACTTTCCTTCGCATCCGTTTCCGGCTTAATTGCACCACTAACCAACATTCGCCTCTTGAAAACATTTGTTCTTGTTTCAGTCCCATTAGCATCTCACACGAAACTAGAAAGGAATTAGCATAATAATATCTAAACAAGGAAGAAAGAAAGTTTGCAGAACCAATTTTAGGCCAAACAGTCCTTTCCCTAATTTAATTACAATTTTGCTTTGATCTCCTATAACCTACTTTCTCTTGAAACGTGTTATTTCAAAGTTTCTAATTTCTGCCAACACTACCCATTTTCACCAACACAAAGTCCCATTTTCAATCTTTCTCACTGACTCTGATTTTATTTCAAATTTATCACCTTTCAGCCTCATTTGGAATTGCGTGTCGAGGATGGGTTTGCCTTAAAAAAAACAAACGTAGTGAAACCACACGAGATCACAAATCAAAGTAGTATTCTGCCGACACAGCTGCACTTAAAGGCCTTTTCTCCTTGTCTCGCCTCTACTTTTCCTATAAAAACAATTACGGTCTACCTAAGGTGTGCCATTCTGTCCAAGCCACTACACAAATCCAATGCTCTAGAGACACACCCAACTTTCTGTTCAGCATAACTAACTCACATAAAGTTTTCAGGCCCACTTTTCTACTTTCACTTAAACATTTCCCGCTGCAAAGGATGCTAGTACTTTTTTTTTAGACAAGTCAAGTTGAAAAAATATTAGAATATTAGAGCAATTAAGGAAACCAAGTACAAAAGTTTTCAAATTTTCCTTCTCAAAACTTTTCAACTTTACTAAAATGACTCGGCTCGTCTTGCAGTAAATGACAAAATTCATTTGAAACGACTTTTAGCTCAAATTGAATGGAAAGAAGTAAAAAGCCTTANAGTACAAAAGTTTTCAAATTTTCCTTCTCAAAACTTTTCAACTTTACTAAAATGACTCGGCTCGTCTTGCAGTAAATGACAAAATTCATTTGAAACGACTTTTAGCTCAAATTGAATGGAAAGAAGTAAAAAGCCTTAGGAAAAAGTTACCAAAAAGAGTTTCAATGTGACTCAATCTGTCAATTTCATACTGCTGTACTATTCACATAATCGTCTTCATTCTCGAAGAATCCAACACTTACTTCTGCTAGATACCCAAATTATCTCAAGTTCAACAAAGTTCAAACGAGAGGAAGTAATACAAAGCCTCATATTAACCGAAAAACTTATCCCATGAAAAAGAAAGTCATGATCATTTCTTTTTTCTTAGGGTACAGAAGTAACGAATCAAAAAAATCAAGCCTACCATATTTTCCGCATCTTCTTTTGTTCTCCTTTCAATTTTTCCTACTCTCCCATTTTTCTCTTCAAACTAATGAAAGATCCTGTCGCTTCAAAAAGTTTTGAAATGTCTAAAGCCAAGTGTATGTGGCCTGTTAGGGAAAGAAACCAGGACACAAGAAAGAAAACCTAACGACAGGAGCCCTTTTCTTCCCAGAGTAATTTGGGAGACTTTCTTTCTAGAGGGTCATTAGTCATGAAAAAAAGAAAAGAAAAAGCTAGAGGTAAAAAGTCAAGAGGAAAATTGTGAAAGGTCTTTCCACACACTCTTCTCTGCCGCCTTATTACAAATCCTTTCAAAAATCACACAAGGAAAGAAAAACTTTAATTTTGAACGCGTATGCATTCACAAAAAAACTTTCACCCTTAACACCTTTTCTTTCTCTTCCACTCGCTTTACAAAGTTTTTGAACTCCGCAACTATGAAATTGCAAAGAAAACAAAAAAAAAACGTAGCAGAGAGAGCACGAGAGAGTGACACTTTTATGGAATGCTAAAGGCAGAAAATTTAGACTTATGCCTTTTTTCCATGACTAATTCCTTTTCTTATTTTGAAATCTTCTGTACCTTCTAGTATTCTAATATCATCCGTCATCTCCATGATTAATGGAACGAAAAGCCTCTCCTACTTTTTTAAGAACTTCTAAATTTTTATAAAATGAGCCCCCCCTAAAAAAAACTTTAGGACTCCACTATTTAAACTTTCCCGTGTGCTTAAGCTGTTGATGAGGAGAAATGAGGACATGAAGGGCTTTGGTCTTTATTTGAAGAGTAGTTGAAGTCTAGATTCAACGACTTTCTCCCACTTCTCAATCCCGCCATACACAAGAAGTCCATTTAACAAGGTTGTGTACTCAGGAGGCACTAGATTTTCATCAGGAACTCACCTTCGCCCTTACCCTTACCTAAATTCGTGGTCTTCCTTCAAATCTACTCAGCTAAACTTGCCTACACAGAAAGTTTACTTTTCAGAATCACTCCAAAGTCAAACACTCTTTTACCACTACCAAATTAATATCCGTTAGAAGAATAGAGAAAATCCTCTCCCTCGCAACATGCAACCCCTACGGCGCACGTAGAAAATGTGAAAATAATAATTAAAAAAATTAAAATTCGTAGCTACTCTTTAACATTTTGGTTCACATCTCTCTTCAATTTCCTCTAATTATATTTAATTCTCCGACCTGACTATAAAAGACACCACAGTACTGATAAGAGGTTTCAGTTAAGTTAAGTTCTTCTCCAAATTGTTTCAATGTCAAGATGACAAGCAGAATCATAAATGTATAAGTTCAAATAGATACTAGAACTTACAAAGAAAACTATAGAATCCCGACAAAAATACAATAAAAATAATATTAGTTGGTCTCTTGCTGCGCACGATATCAACCTTCAAAGCAAAGTCATTCCCAATTATTTTAACTTTAAACTCAAAAGATCAAAATGTATCATCAGTTTCTAACTAATGCGAAATAAACGTGTAGGTATGCAAGACAACACAGTAAAACTGAGCCAAAATAATGCATCGGTTGAAGAAGGTAAGAAAACATTCTCGTAAAATAATTGTACAATGTTTTCTAGATTGTAAGATATTTTATCAGATCAAGTTATGCAAAACCTCACGACATTTAATTTTATAACTGTGAT
>JABASK010000689.1:0-12489 GCA_019776465.1 Rambutanura hunanensis | reverse complement strand
GATTTTGACCTTTGACTCATTTCTCTCTCTGCAGGAAAATGTGTTACATCTTTACGATATATATTTTTAAATGTTTTGATTGTAAGTTGCAGTATATAGTACTTGCAGGTACATTAGCGCTAGTTGCGTCACTGCGTCAGTAGTCGTCGTAGTCAATCGCCTCGCAACAGCGCTCAGTAGCCCTTGTTAATTAAAATTAAACTTAACGAACAAAGTTCAAACGAGTCACGTTAACAGTTTTTTGCGTTTATAATTTTTTAATTTTTCACTAATAAAAAAATTAAATACAACTGATGTGCGTCAGGTCCTAAAATGCATTTGGGATGGGCATTATTGGGCCCAATGCTAAAAACGTTTACTTTTTACCCTTTTTGGCTAAAAAGCCCGTGTTGCTATAACATTTAGATACAAAACTGTTACTTTGTTGTGAAATTCGCAAAAATACCCAAAATTGATAAGATTGTAAGGGCAAATTAAAGATCACGGCTATGCGGCGGCACCTTGAAAATTTAAAGGATCATCAGTGAAGCGAACGTGATAGTTGTCGCAAATTTCATGATGTCGCCCCTTTGCCAACAAAAATCGAAACTGTCGTTTTTAACATAAAAAAATAAGAATTTTTTTTATATGCCTCGACGTGTTTCACGTTGACCAAGCTTTAGCGTATTTCTAGCGTAACGCACCTTATTTCTCCAAGTTACCTACTAATTTTGTTTACAATTTTCATGTCGTTATTCTTTGTGCCTTTTTAGATACATAAGAATTAAAAACTGTACTAGCGAAAAGGTCATTAGACTCTCCAGTATTCAGCTTCTACGAAGGCTAATCGTTGTTTGCCAAGGTGATTTTCATTTCAGTTGACTACTCACTGGACAATTAATAATTATCTGTAAAATAAGACGCGTTTCTTGGAAATTGATAAGTTCCAAAAAAATCCCACGGTTATTTTGAAGTCATTTACTGGTCATTCAAAATGTTCTAGCAAAACTTATATAAATAGAAGTTGTGTAACTCGAAATTATAACTTCACTTGAATTTTCTACTTATTTTTCAAATTAAATTGAAAAGTTTTTTCTTTTCGTCCTCATTACAGTCGAAATGAGTCGAAAGTTGTTTTTTCTGAGCTTTGTAGTGGTCGCTTCGATGCTCTGCTGTTTTATTGAAGAGAGCGACGCTGCTGGTTGCCGTAAGTTTTTTTTTTTAAAAAAAGTTGTCAATTTTTTTTTAACAAAAAATTGTAATAAATTGTAGCAATTTAAAAAAATTAATTACAGCCGTGAGAAGTCTTCTATGTCTTGATCACATGTGTGATAGATGTTGCAATAATCGGAGTAAAAATTAAAAATAATTTTTTTTATATTGGTAAATTAGGACTAAAAGTTAACTCACTTTTGTTTTGAATTTCATCAATAGATGCTCCGCTTTGTTTCGATAATTTGCGTCGGAAATGTTGCTCATTGAATAATGGCAGCGGTGGTAGCAGAAACAACTAGAGGCATCGAACCTACGGAACCTCTTTGTTAGGAAATTATATTATTGTGACTAAAAAATTTCTGTTCTGCTTCAAACTTGATCTAGCCTAATTTCAACTTAAAAATAAACAAAAACAAAAACAAATACTTATAATTCAGTAAAAATTAAGTAATTTAGTACCAAACTATATTCAAGGTTTTTACCAAAACCTTATTTTGACAATGTTAAATTGAGAAAATGAGAAAATACAGGACAAGAAGGTATAAAATGGGTTAGTACTTATGTAGATCACCACGATATTTTTAGCTGAAAAATTTATCGATAGCAAAAGTGTTAATACTGTTGAATAAGTTGCTTATAAGCATCTGCTAAGTAAGTTTTGCATGTTGAACCATACTGTGAAATATTGAGTTCTTATCCGCAACAAGGTTAGTTGGTGAATTGAATTCCTTGATTTCTCCATTTTCCAGAACGATAACCCTGTAAAATTACAAAATGACATTAATACAAATCAAAATGGTTTAGATTTTCATTTAATTACTCAACAGGGAACAAGCTCTAAGGCTAAACACTATAATTAGCCATTATGATTCATAGTCCACTTAAATTTGAACCGTCGAAAATATTTCGAAGAACTCAAAACTAATTTACCTCATTTTGAACTTTCTTTGCTGCATTTTTGGTTTAGAAATTTAATTAATTGGGAATTATTTTTTAACCATAATTATAAGGTACTTGCCTATTTGAATCCATTATGGTATTGAGTCGATGTGCAATGGTGATTACGGTAGATTTGTCAAATTCTTGTCGAATTGTTGTTTGTATCAAGTTATCTAGTTTCTAAATCTACAGCAGCCGTAGCTTCATCTAGTATTAAAATCTGTGTCTTGCGTAGTAGCGCCCGAGCGAGACAAATGAGCTGACGTTGACCAACACTATGAAGATTCATCAAAATGTGAAGCAGGAAATAAAATTTATTAACTTTTCTGTTTTTTTAGAACACGTGATGATTAACCTGAATCCTTCTCCTTCCAGTTTATATTCAAGTTGCCCGTCTAGCGACTTTACGTAAGGTTTCAAATGTGCCAATTCTATAGCTCTCCAGATGTTTTCATCAGTGTGCTCGTTAAACGGGTCAAGATTTGTGCGCAGTGAACCAGAAAAAATGACAGGATCCTTGGAAAGTAGCAGAAATGTAATTAAAAACACACAATTTCAAAAAAAAATTATTATACGCGATAAGTGATTATTTTTCAGAAAAACTAACTTGAGGAATGATTGTAATTTTCTTCCGAAGTTCGTGTAGCCCAAGCGTCGAAATATCTATACCGTCGACAAATATTTTACCAGATGCAGATTCAATGAGGCGAAAGATTGCCAATGTCAAAGAACTTTTTCCTAAAAAAATATTTATTCTTTCAAAAATGTGTTTCTATAAAATTTTATTTCGTGCCATTTTACCTGCTCCAGTTCTTCCGACGACACCAATCTAAAACAAATGTCAATGAAATGAAGCATGTACTTATTATATTTTATTCGCCTATTAAATTCGCCTATTAAATTATTTATTTGACCTTTTCACCAGAATGAATTGTACAGGAAACGCCCTTGAGCACGAGTTCCAGCCCTTCTCTATACCGCACTGCGTAATTTTCAAAACGTATTTCTCCATGTTCTGGCCAAGAAGCAGAAGGTCGCGTTGTTTCGATGTTCCATGGTGCTTCCTGAAAATGAACAGTATTTCGTCACTTTTGTGCAGGTACAATGAAATTTTGATATTTTCTACATTAACGATTCAACTTAATACAATATCACACACTTTCATGCTAAAATTCACGGCTCTGCTATTCAAACGAATGATTACGTTTTGAGAACTAATGTTACCTGTGGCACTCTCGACAATTCTGTCATTCTTTCAGCAGCTACAATATTAGTTTCGAGATCTGACAGTTGACGAGCCAGTAAATTTAGTAAAAATGTCACTTGAAAGGCATAAGTAATTGCCAATCCAGCAGATCCCGGAGAAATGCTACCTCGAGATAATAGAGTAAAAATACAAGTCGTTAATATCACCAGGGCACCAATTAATTCAAGCCGAATTGAAATCCACCTGTAAGTTAAAAAAAATTAAATAAAGTACTTTTTAATTAAACAGAATGGAATAAATTTTCATGCAATTCTTACATATTAGAAAGTACGTATGGAAAAAAAGCCATTTGATTTAAATCAACTTTTCTTTCCGAAGCACAAATAAATTTTTCTTGTAATCCAAATGCCCGAATAATCGATGCACCTGACACAGTTTCGGTAAAATGTGAGTAAACAGGTGATCTTGTGATTCCTTCGAGTCTTTTCAATTGTCGACTAGTCGCCACATAGAAACGCTTAAAAAAATTAAAATTTTTTTTAGAATTTAGAATTTAGTGTGTTAGATTTCATAATGTACACAAAGTGGATGAAGTTCCTTACTTAATTGAAGCACCTTACCTGAAGAAATACGTAAACAATAGCTGTCGGAATGATAAACAAAATAAATGGTGGATTCGTATAGGCCACTACGATAAACGTTGAAAAAACTTGGAAAATAACGTTAAAGCAAATTCTGGTTGTAAACGGAACCATGTTGTCAATAGTATCGACATCTCTTGAGAACTTATTAATTAGTCGACCCATGAGAGTTGTATCGAAATACGACATTGGAGCTCGAGTGACTCGGGACAGCGCGTCAGATTGAAGTACTTTGCTGGCTCCTAAGCAGAGAAGGGATATAGCCCAATTTGAGGTAAAATTGAAGAAACCTTGAACAATCGCAATTATTGCAAAGCCCGTGAGATACCAATTAGTTCCTTCTGGTAAAACTTTTTTGGTCATCATTTCCTCCAGCGTTGACTGAGATGACCATTTACTCAACCAAACGTTACCGTACGTTGTTACACCTTTGTAAAAATGGAACAAGCGAGCACATAAATACTCTACAATTTCCCGAATTTTATGCAAATTTTAATTAATGTAACTTACCGCTAGTTGCTACCGCAAGAAGAACTGCAGCAGTAAAAGTTCCAAGTCCAGCGGCTCTCAAGTAGCCGCCAAAGACGTTCCATTTAATGTTGCCAATGGCAACGACTTCATCCCGAATTAACTTCCCGGCATCTGGAAGTGTTGATAGTTTTGTGTGCTCCTGAATTTAGAACAATCGTGTTTAATTAAGATAGATGTGATTGCCAGATCCTAATTACAGTTAAAACCATTCTTACTTTGATAATATTTTCTGTTAGAATCTTTGTGGTTAGCGAACACTTCTGGACAGACTCTGCCGATTGGTCGGTTTCATTCGTATGATTTGAACCTCCATGGTGTTCGAGCAGGAATTCTGCGAAATCTCCCTGAAAAAAGAAGGAAATACATATGTTACTCGAGCAAATAACCTGGACGTTTGCCAGACCTTAATTGGTTATCCAAAAAGTTCGTTCACTAGACTAGGTCAGAAACGTTTTCTCTATAAGGCTGCTACTTTTAACTGTGTTCTTTCAAAAAGGTCTTACCGTGAATGTGACGTATCTAATTTGTTACCTTCTTCGATAGAAGTTCATTATACGTTCCAGATTCACTAATTTCACCATTTTTTAAAACGAAAATTCTATCCATAGCCGGAAGAAAAGTAAGTAGCATTGGTCACTAGGACGCGTGTCTTGTTGTGAAGTATTCCATTTGGTCCAATTACATTTTCAAAAATATGTTTTCCCACGTGAACGTCAACGGCCGAAAGTGGATCATCGAATAAGTAGACAGAAGCATCTTTATACGCAGCTCGAGCAATGGCCACTCTTTGTTTCTGTCCACCACTTAAATTGATTCCCTTACACAAAAAAAGCATTCAGTAAATAATTAGATAAGTTTTCGTTGATAAATATTTTCAAACTGGAAGTTACATTTTCTCCAATTTCAGTGTTATCACCGTAAGGCAATTGATCCAAATCAGCTGTTAGCGCGCAACTCTCTACAACTCGATTGTAGCGCTCTGTATTGGGTGAATCTTGAAAAAAAATGTTTGCCTTGATGGTAGCATTTTGTATCCAACAAGTTTGTGGCACGTAAGCAACTTTTCCCTAATTGGAGTTAATTAAGTTGTTGACTTTAGTTATCTGGATGGTATAAATTTGTCGATGTAAACGTTATGTTTTTGAACTTATAACCTTCACGCTCATGCAGCCTTCGACTTTGTGCAAATCTCCAAGTAAAGCGCTGAGCAAGCTTGATTTTCCAGAACCTTAAGAGTTATTCAAATTGAATTAAGTTAATTTAATTAAATTCTGTAGTGAGGTACAATAAAAATTATTAGCAAATAGGTTGACCTATCGAGAATCACAAAGGTCAACTCTGTTGGTGACGATGTCAACAATAGCTTTGAGGTTCTTACCAATTCTACCGACGATAGCTACTAATCCGCCATCTTTCACTGTCAAGTTCACCTTATTCAATACTTTTCTATCAATATTCCAACACAAAGTGGCGTTTCGCATGATGATAGAATTACCTGCAAAATTGCAAAAAAAAATGCAATTATTAGTATCAGTACAGACAAAAACATATTAATCGTGTCGAAACATTTTATAAATTGTTGAGGCAAGCTGGTCATACCACCGCAGTCATCGAGCGACTCGACTGCTGTTGTGTCCAATTCTTCTAAATTTAAGTAATTGTTCAATCTTTTCATGCTTACAACTGCTTGAATTCCTTGACCAAATGCTAGCGGAAGCCTATATTTTGTGGTGTAAAAGTTCAAATTAAAAATTCCAAATCGTATAACACAAGTTCAAGTAAAAACTTACCAAATCAAGGCAAATTTAATAATGTTAAATAAATTTAAAACAACGAATGTTTTCTCGGCGTTCAGAATGTTCAACGGATCTGCCAAGACGTAAGTGGCGAAAGTGGCGAGTATAGCCTAAAAATATTGAAGAAATATATATATATATTAATAAAATGTATATTAATACGGTATAAAACTGGCATTTCAAGTATAACATTATATACTTGAAATATTTTTGTACTATAATATTTCAATAATATAATATATATATATATAATATATATATATAATATATATATATATATATATAAATAATATATCACCAAAACTAACCAAAACTGGAGTCCAATGGTTCATTGACGAGGTAAAGGTATTTAGTATCAATATTTTCTTGAGGTAACGTAATTCTTCAGACCTAATATCTTCAATTCGCTGACGAAACGCGTCTTCCCAAGCGTACATCTAAAAAAATAAAATTATTAAATTAATTAAAATTCTCAATTAACAACAATTTTTCAAAAAACGAAAATTTGGAAAACTTTATAGTTAACTAATATTACATTTAGTTAATTATTTTTAATTAATTTTTGGACTTTACTTTTAATACTTTAATTCCCGAAATAAATTCTGACGTCAGCTTGGTTCTTTCATCTTTCAACTTCATTTGTAACAATTTGAAATTTTTTCATAAGAGAAGCAGCACCCAATGAAATTGGAATGAAGACAATTAGTACTGCAATTCCAACAAAGGCTGCAATTCCTACTTCTGCGTACAAGAGGTAACTAGCAATAAAGATTTGAAATGGACTTCCGGCTGAACCAGTTAAAAAAGACAACGAATCTGCCACTTTTAAACTGTCGATTGATTGCAAATTGACAATTGCTCCAATTGAATTTTCTGGGGGAAAAAAATTTATAAAGTAAATTGACAGAAATTTTTAATTAAATTGTAAATTTGTTAAATTAAAATTTTAACTTTTAATAATTAATTCTTTCTTCATTTTCCAGTTATTTCGTCACATTTCCAGAATTTTACTATAAAAAATCTTACCTTCTCCAGACGAATGAGCAATTTTCAAAGTTTTTCGAAATACAGCATTCGACAGTGTACTTCTCACTCTCATTCCGGTCAATGCTGCTCGTTGGTTGCTACTTGAGGTCATAATTGTTTGACAGCATGACGCCAACGTAACAATAGCGACGTTAAAAGTATCCTTTCCAAGCTGGTTCGACGTTAGTTGTGACATGCGCCACGAGAGCGCTGTTACAAGAAACGAAGCACGAACAGATTGACAACAAAAATGGTTAAAGTGGTGAATTCGTAAATATTTAGGTTAGAAAGTATATTAACCGTCGTTACCGAATAATTCCAGGTTGAATAAACACCATCATGTCAGCTGTGATTCTAAGCAGCAGCGCAAATGCAAAAGTATTCCCAAAACATTTGAATAACGGAATTAAGATCCGAGCTTTGGCGGGGTTTCGTCCAGAGATCGATTTTCTTATTGAAGCATAAATGTACAAATTATTGATTAATTTTTTTAACAATTCCTCGTTTTCAGGTAATTTTAGTTTTTTTTACCGTGAAACCTTAGTAAGTTCGTGTTCCCAGTGTTTGGTAAATATCCGTGACTGAGACCGGGAACGATCTTGAGCATTGAGTTCCCATAGATCTTTTTCAGTTAGTGTGCGTTTGTATCCAGTCCATGCCATTGGCTCATACCATAAGAAAAATAGTTTCGAAAAGAACGAACTCGTTTTGTCGGGACTTGGATTCTGAAAAATGAAATAATTTTTTTTGGTTTTGACATCGAATCTCATAATATTAATATGATATTAATAGTTACTATATTAATAGTAACAATCTTAAGTTTATTTTAAAAAAAAGTATACCTCGGTGGACGATTGCGAATGTGCATTGGCAGGAGAATAGCTAATCAGCTCCAAAATGCATCGAATGCAAACGATCGGGAAGGCAAGAATTCTGGACAAGCTAAGAATGTCTTCTTTCTTTGAAAAAAAAATTGCGGTATTTTTTACAGCGGGAAGCTTTTTTTTTTTTTTTTTTTTTAAAAAAAAATTAGAATTTCACCCATTGGAACATTTTTCATTTTTCTAAAAATATGAAAAATTCATTGATGGACTTTCGATACTTACGATACTGGGCTTTCGAAACATTCGATACAGCATATGTCTTTTCCAAACTTTTACTAAAAACTATTTGAGTCAACTTGATTCCATTTACCCGGGCATTCTAGCTTACCCTGCTTTCTCCGCTGTGCAAACGATGTAGAGCACTGAGAAACAGAATTCCTTGTGTGACGCATGCGCTTACCCAGAAAAAAAATTGACACGCCGACGAATAAATGCCATAATGTCTCGTGAAAATACAAAGAATAAGTACACCAATCTGTAACAAAGTAATTGAAATATTTTGAACATTTGAAAAATTGGCAAGTGCAAATATTTACTCACATAACCAATGCACTGAAGTAGTGGTGACATCCAGTCAAGATTTATAAGGGACACCCGATCCACTTCCAACGCCAGTCTCACAATTGTTGAAAGTTGGACCAGAATTAACAATACATTGAAGACAGTCTTCGACGATAGCAAAAGTGTAAAATTGGAACCAAACGTTTTACTTTTACATTTAGACTGTGAAATCTGACACAGGTCAATGAACCCAAAAACTAGTAAAACCACAATTGGAATCCACGAGAGCACGGTCGCTTCAAAGCATACGGTAAACCGAGGATCTGAAGAGTACCAAGTCAAAGGGAAATCCTACAATTTTGTCAACAATATTACACTACGTTTAACGAAACAATAAAAAATGAGACGTCCTTTTGATTTTTGAAAAAAATAATTTAATGTAAATAATTTTTTTTTTATTTAATTTAATTATTGGTTTTTCAAAAAGAAACCAAAATTTCGTAATTATTTATTAAGAAACTTATTATTTATTATTTGCTGACTATTGTCTTACCCAAAACGCAGAACCACAGAAATGCTCCATTTTTATGGCGAATGTTTCACTGAGGTCAATAACCTCAAATGTTTTCTCTTTCTATGTTTTTTAGGCGACAGCAATGTGTTTGATCACTTTTGACTGTGACACCATAAAAATACGGCCAATGTCAACAAAACCGCTTGTCTCTGGGTCGAAAATATTAATTGAAGAATTTCTTCGGCTTGACTTTTAACTTTGAAGCATCCAACAGAGTTGTCCTGTGGGTTGAATGTTTTTTTAACTTGATGACCCGGAACGAGGATATGCAGGTGACACGATTATCGAAATATAAAGTAAATGTTGAAGAACATACTAACAATAGTTAAAGTAGATAAAACACGTCATTTAGTATTGGACGTTTTTTGGAAGAAATCATGTTCCTTTTGAAAATCATTGTCACGTAACAACTAAGTGGCACATTAACGTATCTCAACAATTACTTTGTTATTAATGCAGCTCATTCGTTATTCACAAGTATCAATCGGGCTAAATCCGTTAGAGTAGATTCGAGATTGCAGAAGTTTTTTTAGTTACTTTTACTATACAGTAGAACCTGTGACCTAATGTTGTTTATTAAAAGCTTTTAGTTTACTCGCTACCTCAAGTAAAACATTCGATGTTTGGTAAGGTACAGTCAAAAGCAGAACTTAATTATAAGGGTTCAGCCGAAAAAGAGCCAACATGTTGTCTTCATTTATATGCAGTTTTGATCAAAACTCTCCGCTACACTGTTATCTTAATCAATCTCATCTAATTTTACATATACAAACTTATAATGTTAACCTCTTGAGTACGAGCTAATGTTTTGAACTATTGTTATAGTTTCAACTACAGTTTTTCTAAACAGGTTACCATGATTGAAAACCAGTTAAAACAAGTAGGTGCGTTGGAAACGTCTTATTCATTTCCCATAATTGCACCGATTGGACCGTATTAATTTGCCGAGCAAAATTTTATTATAAATTTCTGGGTAATTTGTGGCAAAAAATTACAACTTCTATAAATCTGTATTTTTAATTTGTAATCATAGTTTGTACATTTTCTCAAATTGTAAATCTCAATTTGTAAATTATCTTTCGTACAAGTTGAAATCACTTTCAATGTAGCGTTTGTTCGAGAAATTTTTTTTTGTTATAAAGTTTTGAAATAAGAGTTTCGAATCTGCAATTTTCAATTTTTTTGTATCATCAAAATCTTGTGGTATACCACTCCTAATATAACGGCTAGATGGCTCGTATAATAGACCAAAAGCTAAAGCTATCGTATTTTCGTCTTCGACTACGATATAGAAGATAAACGAACTCAAACTGTATTGTACACAAAAAAGTATTGTGCTTTTGGCTTCTGTTTGTTTTCCGAATTCGATTGTACAGCACCCATACACACCCATAACAGTACACACGCAACCACCGTGCACGGACTGTATTTTTTCAACATTTCTTGAATTTTTTTAATAATTTCCGGTGAAAACCATTTAATATTTTTGCACGGTAATGCAGCACCTACTCTTGAAGGACGCTTCGTTCCACTCTCCTGTTCATTCCACTGAGTAAATGAAACAAAATTATTATAAAATAAGTAAAATTACCTTAAATTTCCAACTAAGTACAAAGAATTGCCAAATATACCAATATAAAAAACGGCAACAATATTCAACCTTAACAACCTTCTTCTAACGATTTTAACTACTCTATTTTATCAAACATGTTAATAGGTTTCAAAATTCAGGTACAAAACTTGCAATTCTGCTTACAGTTGAACTACAAATGGGACATTTCCACTTTTGAAGTCAATTGAATAAAACAAAGCCATAGGCGTTGGTCGAAAAACTTTTAATGATCTAATCTTTTTAATTCTTTATTATTCACTTTTAGATTATCTGTTAAACCAAATAAGGCGTGGATTGGTTCACACTTACTTTGAAATTGACGACATATAATCAATGAGTGAAACTACAGCACTGCTTTCGCTAGCATACAACTCCGACATGATAAACATATCTCGGTTAGCACTTTTAGGGGCACAGCACTCATGAACAACAAATGTGTAAAATGTTGTATTTGGAGAATCCTCGGTATTGACTTCAAAAATACAAACAAAGTATTTTCCAACGTTCCAACCGTTGTAACGTTGGAGAAACATTGCTTTAGGATTGCATTTGTTTCTCAGTAGGGAATAGATAAGCCTATGGACATTATCATCTTTAAAAAAATTCACAGCATCATTTTCCAGACCAGAGAACAGCGTTGGCAATTTTACATCACTACCATAATGGTAAATATATTCGGGATGATTGAAGTAATTTATCGCACTGTGTTTCGCTTGCTTCAAAGTACTACAGTCTTGTCCTTTGCCTACAATTACCAGTTTGTCATCAACCTCACCGAAAATGGCGAAAGCGTACTTTTGATCGCGATTATTGTAAATCCCAAAGCTGAACTTGTTAGGGACGAGAGTAAAAAAAAAATGAAAAGTAGCATCTTCAATTCCTGAAAAATATATAGCGTCAGCTTCCCGAGTTCTTTCTATTGGCCAGGGGTCTTGAAATAGTATTGCATTTCTTAACGTTTCCACTTTTTCCGCCAATTCCAAATACATGGTACTACAATTTCCTTGCTCAGTTGGGCCATCAAACACATACTCCTTGTTTAGTATGCGTAGGTCATACTCATCACGGAAAGCGATGTTAACGAATGTATTTATACTCATATCTTCAGTTGTAGAGTTGTATGTTATTTCACAAGTCGCAAGAATTTTTGTTGTTTTGTCAAACCTACTACATACCAAACTCTTCACATCTTGACTCATATTGTCACGTTGCAACGGTTGGTATTCCTTGATAAAACCCATAATCTCGTCGTCCCTATACGATGTCACCTATAATGTATTCGTAGGATATTATTATTATTATTATTATTTTTTTTTTTATTATAATTACCGCTCCCCTGAGGGGTAACCCTATGGGGCAGGGCCCACTAAAAGCTTAACCTAAGAGTTAACCTACTGCTAACCTACTGGCCTGTTGGATTTCTGAATTACAGACAATGCTGTGCATTATACGCCTGATTCTGCTCAATGGCTCCGAAAAATGAGAAGAATTAATGAAAGAATTGTTGTAACTGAGATGTAGGATATTATAAAAAAAAACATAAAAATAAAAACTGACAAAATTTACTTTCTAACTTTTTTTTTG
>JABASK010000688.1:0-12505 GCA_019776465.1 Rambutanura hunanensis | reverse complement strand
CTCGCTTGCCGACCGTCTGTGGTGTTAATGCTAAAAACGTTAATTTTCCCCCAAAAAAATTTGAATGAAAAGATACTTATATTGCAAAAAAAGTGCCTTTTCCCTTGCAATATTTAGATGTGTGCAAAAAAAAAACAGCTGTTCAAGTGCCACGCCGCATGCCGTATCTTATCATCACTACTCGTCTATGCACACCGTTGTTTCTATTGAAAAAAAAATTGCATTAGGAATATTTTGCACAGAGAGGATGATAGGTATTGCGAAAATTCTCTGCAAAAATATAAAGCCAAGGAATAAGAGAGGAGGAGGAGGGAGGGGGGAGGGAGATAAGGAGGAGAATGCGAAAAAAAATGTATAGGGACGAAAAATTGAAGCTCTTTTGATGCGAATAATAATAAATGTGTGTGTGTGCAAAAAAAAATGAGGTTCTTCAAAATTCGCAAATTTGTCTCCTCCCCTTCTCTCTTTACCAAAAAAAAAAACGAAAGGCTCAACTACCGTAGAGTTGTGCCCTCATTGATATTTTGTCTAGGTGGTCGTGGTAGGGTTTGCGAGGAGGGCTGGACTCGACTTGTGTTGGTTTCTAATGTTATCTAGTTTCTAGGCTAGACCTTCCTAGGCTTTACACTTGAGCCTGACCTTCAACTTTTTTTTCGGATAGAATATAAGCATTACTCTACGCATGCGATGCAATTTTTTTTCTAATAGACTTTTGTACTTGAGTGTGCTAAAAAGTTTAGGGTATAGTAGTCAAGGGAGATGGTGGGACGATTGGTGGGATTTTCTGAATCTCCCCACTTTGTCCCTAACTTTTTTCAACAACGGTGAAGCATATTTGTAAAAGTGAGGGGCCAAAATTTTTTAGAAGGTTCCACACGAAGTAAAGAGCAGAAGCAGTTTTTCTGACGATACGGGGATTTCGTACTTGGACGGCAAGATGCGTAGCCAACGCAGTTTCAGCGTCTACGTCTAGACACGTCCTCTCATTCTCCGCTTCCGCTCGTGCCAAGGGTACACTAGAAGACTAGAAGACTCGTGACCTTGAAGGGACACTAAGACCCTAAACTTCGTACATTTCAACGAAACGAATCGGACAGGTGTCAATGCCGGAGAACGAGGGACAAAGTGGTTGAAACAGTTTTTTTTTTGGAGAAAAAAAACTTTTCGAACACTGAAAGTTACGAGACTAAGGTTCTGGAAGGTACCTGGTATCAGAGGAAGACGAACTGGAGACAAGTAAGGTTCAAAAGTTGTAAAAAAATGAAGGTCACGGACAAGGTTGAGAAAGTGAGAGAGGGGCTTAGAAAAGCTGTTGAAGTTTTTGCGTGTAACGGAAGGAAGCATTTTTGGCTTTTTAGTTTTTTGTTATGAAATTCCCTGAAGGAAACGTTTTTTCTTTTCAGTTTGAATTAAATTGAAAAGCGCGGGCTTAATTTTTTGAAAAAAAGTTACTACGTTTTATTGGAAAAGAAAATGAAGTACTGTAAACCAGAACATAGTTGTTTTATAACTTTTTTTTTCTAAAAAACCAAAATAATAACGCCTTTTTACTTCAACATTTTCAAACAAAATTTTGAACAAAAAAGTTAAAAATTTGTAGTCGTTTTTTGTTGCTTTTAAAGCCATTCGCGTTTTGCTTCTACTGAAAAGAAACCGTGTTTAAAAAAAGAAAGACGATTGTTTCAAAATTCGTCTTTTTAGTGAAGTTAGTGGAGTTATGGAGGAAGTTGTTGCAAAAAAAAAATTGAAAAAGCAAGAACTCGTCTGCAATATTCGGAGAAAGCACACGAGTCGGTGAAAGTAAACTTGTACCCTGACCTCCGCTAAAAGTCCGAACTTGAGCTCCTTTCCTTCTCAGTCTCTCAGTTGACACGGGCTGGAACAGAGAGAGAGAGAGAGAGAGGTTTTTGGTTAAACATAAGGAGACACGGGACAAGACCAAAGATACCTCTTTTAGAACCTAGATACAACCAAAATCTAAAACTCCCTTTACTAAAGAAGACATACGCAACGCAGGAATCGTTGGTCCTCACATCTCAACTCCCCAAGTCAGTTCCTCTAGAGAACTCGCTTCTTTAGAACCTGCCAGTTTTACGAACGGTTTTTAGTCTACCATCCCAAAAAACACTTCACCTTGAAAAATCTGCCTCAACTTTCCTCATTGAGTGAGTCGATAGCTTCCTGAAACTCATACTTAAGTTGGTTACTCTCCTTGTCATTGGCCTGACTTACCCGCATTCCAGTTACTCCGGCTTAGGTACAAAACCTAACGGTCCTGACCCGTTCTTAGGTTAGCCGCTCTAAACGCCTCGCACTGACCGTCTCCTCCTTCAACATCATACGCTTCTTCGGTTAACCGTCAACGTCGTGTCGGCTACCATTCTCACTTTGTCACCTTTGGTCCAGTGTCCTTGACCTTCAAGGACTTCGGACTCTGTAAAGTGATCATCATAGGTTCAATTATGCACAGTCATTCTTCTTATCCCTTGGGTAGTTTCCGGGCACATAGGATGGAGCCACCACCTCTCAATTGCTCCAATCCTGAGAGCACCATGTTCAATGTCCACTGGGATGACTTCAATCGTGTGGTCGTCGACTCTCTATGGTCTCTCCTTGCGGAAGAGTCACTGACTGATTGTACTCTGGTAAGGACAAACTAAAAAAAAGTTATCAATTTGAACTAATTAAGTAATTAAGGTCGATTAAATTATTTACGAAGGAAGACCTTACCTTACCTTATGTTGTACACGTTTACATAAGGTACCTTGGTTACCTTTTACCCCGTGCCACCGACTTAGACTTTTAGACAAAACGCTTATCAGGCATAACCCAATTGATTGGAGCAAATTGAACCTTTTGCTCTAATTTCTTCCCTAGAGAAAATGTAAATAGGTTTGATTTCTTTTATCTTACCTACTTTTAGGTTAAGATTGACTAGGTCGCAAGGTTAACCAAGCGACTGCGACTTGAGCGTGAGCGGCTCAAATTGAGTCGCTCTTTTTTAGGCGCGACGCTTTTTTTTGAATGGAAAAAGAGCGAAAAGAAATGAAGTACCCTGTTTTCAAAACACGTTGACTTTTGCTTGACATTTTGTCAAACTCAAAGACAAAATGTCAATGTGTGTTAGTGTGTTTCTATTTATTAAAACCGCTGCTGACCTGTAACTGTATGGGTCGAGTACGAGTCTTACATGTCAAAGAGACGACCTTTAGGACAAGGACAGGAGGAGGTCAATCTAACAATTACCATATGGGTAAAGTTTCAGTTTAGGTAAGGTTATGGTGGGGGTGAATAAGTAATAGGACGTTATTGAGGAAACTCTTGAAGTTTTTCTTGATGAAAAGTTATAACTTTTACTTTTAGACCATGAAATAATCACCACAATGTAACGTTTATTTAGTCTAAAGTTCGTGTATCAAGTTTCTTTTTCTAAAATTAGAACATTTAAGTAAACTTAGAAAAACGTAACTGGATGTTCATTCTCGTTAAAAATTGAAGCATAACAAGGGATTCGGTGAAGACACCCGTCAAGGATAGAATCCTTGATACCTAACATACCCACCCCTACTCCCCACCCTCTCAATGTCTCATTGAGGGAATTGGATTTATGAAATTGATTGATGAATTCTTCTAAATGTCAACTTTTCGTTTCTTTGGTCACTTTCAGGTCGTTAGCCCTTCAGAACAAGTTCAAGTTCACCGGGTCGTCCTCTCTGCTAATTCACCCTACTTTCGATCACTTCTCCAAGCTCATTCGCAACACCCGAATCCAATTATTATCCTCCAAGACGTCTCATATTCAACACTCAAAATGCTTGTCATGTTCATGTATCGGTAAGGACAAGGAGGTTTTAGAGTAAAAAGTTAGCATATATGATTGTTGACGAATGCAAATGACGAGACGATGTAACGAAGCTGTTGGAAATGTCATTAATCGTGATAAAGACTCGAGATAAAAGTCTAATACAGCGAAATAGAGCAGACAAACCCACTAGTACTACTTTGCCGGCCGCAACTTCCCACCTCAAAAATGAGTTAGTTGGGTGGGTGACCTAGTCTAAAAAATAAGCTGAACCTAAATAACTTAACTTCTACTTAAGATCAATGTTATCCCCCGGCTCCAACTTGTTTCGCACAGTCTGTCTACACCGTGGAAAGTTTGCAAACCAGCCTTTTTGTCCTGATGACCATTGTTTAGAAATATTTTTGAAGGCTCCTTTTAAAAAATAATGATTCGGCCTGGTTTCTATTCCTGCTAAGTTGTGCTGTTTTGCAAGACCCGTCTTTTTTTTATTTAAAAGTTGCATGCATATTTGAATAAGACAGCCTGGGCCGTAGGGTTCCTAGTCTACTTACACTGATGAGAATAAATCCTGGCCCTGCATTACTGCCAGCCAGACTTTTATTCTCATCAATATTCAAAGTCGTTCTGGATTATTCGATTCAGAAAAAGTTAAAGCAAACTTTTATGCCTGGGCTTGATAATGCGATTTTTTTTTGAACGAAACAAACCGTTTCGGTTCCTTGTATTACCCTATACTCATAATGGGTTGACCGTTTGTACCTTTTAAACTTGAGGTATTTAGAACCAAGTATCAAGGCAATTGGAAAAGTTCGTAAATACCCTAACGCTTCCACGTATAATACCAATTGAATGTAAGTTGGCCCATAAAATTTGACAGGAGTCAATGAAACTTTTTTTTAACTCATACTTTTACTGTATAATCAGGAAGTTAGAAATTAGTATTGGAAATTGAGCCCGTTTTTTTGACTGACCGAATTGGGACATTATGAGGAGTGGCGGTGGCGTTAATAAGGATAAAAGTAGTAAAAAAAATTTTTTTTTTAATTCTTTTTAAATTGATTTTTCTTTTATTATTTAGTGGTCAAGTTTCCGTAAACTCCGAAGAAATGACGAACTTACTCAGAGCTGCAGAACATCTTCAAATTATAGGTCTAACTCAGACTCGAAAATCACCTGTGACCTTTGGTCCAGTCTTACGTACTCCAACTACTCCAACAGAATCGAGTCATCCTTTGAGTAGTGGAAGTAGCAGTATCTGTGGTGAATCTCAATCCCAAGTCTATTCAAAAAAGTCAAGAATATTGGAACAGAATAAAGGAAATACTGCCATAGTGTCATCATCAGGTGGAGGTATAGGAGGAGGAAGTAATGCCATTAACGCAGGAGGAATAGCAGCTACTACTACTAACAACGTGAACGCAATTCAAGGTCAAACGCGAGACTTTATTCGAACTGAAAGTAGGGATAGAGACTTGGATCGTGATCCGTTAGGAGAGCAACATAGCCCACTGGTACGATTTTTTTTTTGGTTTAATGGACGTTGACCTCAAGGTTACACGTCTCGAAATGCAATTTCTAGAAAACTTTTGTCTAGAAACTTTTTTTTTCTTTACTATTTTATAGTCGCTCAAAAAAGAAGAAGGGAGTGAATCCAATGACTGGGAAGAGAAACATATGGAAATGGATCACTCGAACGTAAGACTTGTCTTTATAAAAATCAATTAAATTGTTCCAATTTATTAATATTTTTTTTTAGTTATTTTTTTTTTTTTATAAATAAGTTAAGTTTTGCCAAGATGCTTACACTTTTAGGTGGTGATTGGTAGATGACGATAGAAGATTTGCATTTTTATGAAATCTAGGCCTGGCAATGAATTTTTTACTGTCTTTATAAAAATCAATTAAATTGTTCCAATTTATTAATATTTTTTTAGTTATTTTTATTTTATTTTTTAAATAAGTTAAGTTTTGCCAAGATGCTTACACTTTTAGGTGGTGATTGGTAGATGACGATAGAAGATTTGCATTTTTATGAAATCTAGGCCTGGCAATGAATTTTTTACAGTTTTCTGGTTGAATGAAATGTAGTTTAGAAAAAGCGTTGTCGTTTTAGGAAAAAAAGCACGAACAAGGGCCTATGATTTTTTTTTTCTAAAACGTCATTTTTCAAAAGAAAAATGGTTAAAGGATGAAAGAATTCACGAGTAATTTTACATTGTTTTTTTTTCTACAAGATTCCAAGCATTTTCGTGAGACTAATCTTGTTGAATGCCAGTGCAGCTCGCTTCACTTTTCTTCATCAAACGAAGCATGAGGCTCAGCTTCGCTTCATTCTTTTCTAAAGTGAGGGTTTCTAAGGAGTTTTTTCATCGTTCCTCCAGGATTCGTCTCCCCGTGTAATTTTTTTTTTTTGATTTCTACTTTTACTTTGAAACTTTTCCGGGAAAATGGATTTTCCTTCAGTTCCACTTAAGTTCCAAAGTTCAAAAACCTTGGGAGAGGCCTGGAAAATGCCGGTTACCATGCGGCCTTCCTCTAGCTCCACACGGTTCGATCAATAAACTGCATGCGACGACCTAGTGCAGTTCTGGAGCGCAAGGCAAAGGCTCCCATAAACTAGGAGCTTTTTGTAGCATAAGTGACAAGGGAGGTGGAGACTAACTGCGTTGCATAAGTAGGTCCTGGATTCTTCCTGGAGAGCAAGTTCCCTTTTTTCCTTCTCAATATACACACTTCAAAAGGAAAACCGTGGCGATGAGGAAAAACCGTGGAATCGAAGGCCGTTTGAAAGTGCTAGAGTTTAATTTGTTCAACTTTTTTTTTTCGTTCAGGAAAAGAAGAAAGGTTTTTCGAGTCTAATTAGTCTCAAGGCGAAAACCGCTTTTGTACCTCTTCACCTTGTCCAAAACATGAACCGGAAAAGAGATCAAAACTAGGAAAAGTTGACGAGATGCTAATTATGGTAGAAAGTTGGAAGAGGCAGGTGAAATTCGGAGAAATTGTAGAAAGGTTTGATATAATACCCGGGTAGAGCTAAGGCGAATTGGACAGAATGAACTTTTCCAATTAATTTTGTATAAGTTGCTGAGTCGATTTTTTTGAGGAGGAGGAGGAGGAGTGAGACTTCAATTACAAATGCAGTTGAGGCCTCGTTTTTGCTAGCTGCTTGCACTAGAAGCTAGTTGCTTCTAGTCTCTAGAGGGCTAATTCAACAAGTCTCCTTTCTTTTCAAAGGTGGTTATTTTGTAGGTCAGTTGTAATTTTTTTTGGAAATGAAGATTGGTAAGATAGGAAAGGAAATGAGGTTTGGTTCGTCCAAGATTAGGGTTTGAATTAAGCAGGTCGAATTATAAATGAAATTTTGTAAATTGATGTTTTCGAAAAAAAATTAGGTCAGTTGTAATTTTTTTTGGAAATGAAGATGGGTAAGATAGGAAAGGAAATGAGGTTTGGTTCGTCCAAGATTAGGGTTTGAATTAAGCAGGTCGAATTATAAATGAAATTTTGTAAATTGATGTTTTCGAAAAAAAAAAATTTTTTTTGGAGAAATGGCTGAGTGTTTGAGGAAGAAATGACAGGGTTCGGTACGTTTCCCGGGCAGAAACTTCAAGGTGGTTCAAGAACAAAGATCCGATTTCGGGTTTTCTAGAATTTTTTTGTTGGGAGAATACGAATTTCTGATGAATTGAATTGACACCTCCTTCCTTTTCCCTAGCTACTAAGTATTAGGTAGTCAAGTAGGTTGACGTTTTTGATGAATTTATCTTGTAGTCAATTGAAATGGTGTAAAAATTAATTTTTTTTTTGTAATTCTTAGGAACAATCGACCTTGTGTCTCCGCTACTGCTGTCCGTACTGTTCGACTAATTTCCCTTCTCAGAGCTCTCTGTCCCGTCATATTATGTTGATCCACCCGACTGTCTACAGCGCCCTCTACGATACGCTCCCATCAACCTCAACGACGCAACAACCCCCGCCGCAACCAATTCCGACAAATTTGGTAATTGAGCAGCCATCCCTATCGGCCTCATCAGTTCCATCTTCTCCATCGGACATTAATCATGTTCTGGAAGGTCATGAAGATATGGGAGATGGAAATGGTATCATCTGTAAGTTTTGTGGAAAACCATTTCCAGAAGTTAGTCAACTCATTCAACATCTCCCAATCCACACGGGGGAACGACCTTTTAAATGTGAATTTTGTGGAAAAGCTTGTAAGTTTAGGATTAATTTACAATTTAAGGAGAATCAAAAGCAGGGGTTTCAAATTTTGTAGATTACAATTTTTTTTTGCAAAGACCCATCCCAGCATCAAGACTGGAGCTGGATGGGTTTTTTGAAATTAAAAAGACGAGAACAAATTTTTTTTTCAAAATTCGAAATACCCAATATAAAAAAACTGAGACAGAAAACGCTGATGGGCTGTTACTTTTTTTTTGAAAAAAAAAATGCAATTTTGTAATAAAATTAAAAGTAAACATCCGGATACCCTCAAATTTGAGAGGCGGAATTATTTTTTAAGTGCATTTTTAAAAAAAAAAGAAAAAAGTCCGTTGTTCTTCTCTCTGGAACATGTATTAGCTTTTTTTTTAATAAAAAAAATGTTTTTTTTTACAGTTAAGTTACGTCATCACATGAAGGACCATGCGAGAGTACATACTGGGGAACGGCCATTCAGATGCGGTTTGTGTGGAAAAAATTTTAGGTAACTTTTGTATACTAGTAAAAACCTACGGGGAAAATAGTTTAAAAATTTTCCTCTTGATTAATTTTAATTAAAAATGCATTGTGTCTGTGGTTGTGCTCTTTTTTAATGGACTCTCGTATTTTTTGTTCTTCAGCCGCTCGACAATTTTGAAGGCCCATGAGAAAACTCATTTCCCCAAGGGGTCACTCCCGCCGTCTGGTCCGGGTTCAAGTGGTAACGGAAGTGGAAGTNGATTAATTTTAATTAAAAATGTATTGTGTCTGTGGTTGTGCTCTTTTTTAATGGACTCTCGTATTTTTTGTTCTTCAGCCGCTCGACAATTTTGAAGGCCCATGAGAAAACTCATTTCCCCAAGGGGTCACTCCCGCCGTCTGGTCCGGGTTCAAGTGGTAACGGAAGTGGAAGTACCTGACTATATGTAAACGGAAGAGACTGGACAAGAAAAGAAGGGCGCAAGGGAAACAATGGCCATGACTCAAATTCAACTTTTTAAAAAAAAAGGAAAATGGTGGAGCTCATAGAATTTTAGAATCTAAAAAAAATATCTTTTTCTTCTTTTACTTTTTCTTAAGAAAAAACGAGTGATTTTAAACGAATGTTGGGGGGGGGGGATTTAAGGCTTTCAAAATTTCAAGGGTGCAGCACTTCGCGAGCGAGGAAGAAGAGGGTCAAGGTTTTGATGTTGACCTCAAGGTCAAAACTTTGACCCCCTGGTTAAAGGTTCCTGTTGTTAAAGAGGGACGATTATAAATGTTGTTTTTTTTAAAAAAAAAAGGGAAACGGTAAAACTGCCAGGGTGGACTTTCCACGTGATTTTTTTTAAACTGCATGTCTTCAATGCAGGTTCTTTAAGAGAAAAATGTGGAAAGGAGCTAAAAGTTATATTATTGAAGAGTTTTAATCAAAATTTAAAAAAAAGGAAAATACCTTCAAGTAATTAACTTTAGTGTTAGGTTAATTTAACCTAACTTACTAACTATTAGAACTGTTAACTATAGAAGATATGTCGCTAGTCGTTGAGAGGGTTGAGACTGTTTACTTTTGTGGAGCTAGACTTCGATGATATTAACTTGGCGCGAAGGAAATTTATGGAAAAATCGAAGATTTTTTGAAGATGATCAAGAAAGTGAGATGAAGAACGAAAAAAAAAAGATAGAGACGAGAAGGATTTTTTTCTTTCAAGAAAAACTGTTCTAACTAACTATTCTAAAAAAATGCCACTATTTATTATAAGACTCAATTTCTTGGTTAGGATATACCATTTATCTTTTTTTTTTTAAAAAAAAAAGAAATAATGGAACTTTTTTAAATTTTAAGGTTGAAACGTTCGTGTGATGTGAGGTACCTAAAGGGAGGGGCGGGGAAGGGTAATGGCCTACAATTACCTCCAAATCAAATACAGCCAAAAATTATTTTACAACGTAAAATATATTTTTTGTAGTTGATTTTTGGAGGTAATTTAAATGCAACTGCGATATGGGGGGCAGGGAGGGTCGTGGGAGGGACGACGAAAAGGCTCTGCACATTTTTTGAAAAAAAAAATTGGCACTCATTTAAAATAACAGTTAAAATTTAAAGCAGTTGTTTAAAAAACACTCCACCATACTTTTCTCCTCTGTGTATATATTTAAAAAGTTGTAGATTTAAAAGAAAAAAACTTTAAATTGTTAAGAGATGTAACAAAATAATTTTTGTGAAATCTCCCGTTGAGTAGAATCTTGTCTAGATGTAAACAGTTCTAGGTTAATAACTAACTTTGTTAGTTGGTTTTGGATCATAAGATTTTAAATTTCAATGTTACTTATAGCTTTTAAACAGTTTTAGAATATTTTCTGGTTTTTAAGCAGTTTCAGGACAATTTTAAGAAAAAAATAACCCAGAGTCAAACCCGCGTCATGTTAAGAGAGTCGAGGTAAAGCCCAGGTGAAAATTGCAAAAGATTGAGGAAAAAGTACCTTTTGTTTCTATACTACTACCTAATTGTGAACGAAAAAGGGGAAACAGGAAGAAATTTTTGTAAAATTTTCAAATTTTAATTTTGACAAAAAAAAAAATAAGGAAATGGTAAAATTGTGTTTTTTTTTAAACAAAAATAATGAAATTGGAAAAGGGGGGTTTATAAGAGAGGAAAAAAAGAATTGTATTTTACTTGTCAAAGTATTTATTTTAAAAACAAGGGGAGGGAAGAGGGGGGGGGGGGTAAGAAAGGGAGTGATTTGAAAAACTAAAAAAAAAGTGATTTGAAAAAAAACAAGATGGCGGCAATAAGTGAATCTCCTTTTGACAGTATTGTTCTTATGACTAATTTTATTTTTTGTTCTTTTTAAGTTTTTTTTTCTTCCCCCCGTGATACTAAAAGTTTGTGATAGTAAAAAAAAATGGTGGATGATAGGGGGGATTTCTGGAGGGTAAGGGAGGGGGGCCGAGGGTCTAGGGAGGGTACGAAAATTGTACAGGTAGAACAATTGAAAACTGTAAGAATTAAGGAATAGGGAGAGAGATTGAGGTTTGTGTACCTGTACAGGATTACTGACTCTGTGATTTGTTGTTTTTTAAAATGATTCAGAATGGAGAGATCTCGCTTTTTGTCCAGCAATAAAAATGATATAAGAAACCTATCATTCTTTTTTATTTATTTATTTATTTATTTATTTATTTATTAAATTTCTATATTTTAGAAAACTTTGACAGTTTTCAATTTTTAGAGGTTTTCATTAGTTTACCACATAATTATAGTTCGTACAAAGTGGTTAAAGTGTGAAGTTGTCTCTAACTTGCGCCAGGTTTTTCTTTTTCTCTGTTTTGACTCAATTTTTAATTTGTTTTGAAAATTTTGCTCAAATTTGAACGCTGAATTTAAAAAGAAATGCAAGGATTTTCGCTTCTAATTTCTAAATGAAGTAAAGTTCTTTAGTTTCATTTTGGTCGTCTTTGGTCAAGTGGTAAAGTGCATGGTAGACTGGGGATTTTGGGCGACAACCCACTGGGGATTAATTTTTTTGAATACACTACTTACCATAATCGTATTACTTTTTAGACCAATGTTGCAAAATGTTGGTCTTTTTTGTTTAAAAAGATGAATACGAAGAAATGAAGACTTCAAGTTTTTCATGTAAAATTTATACTCTGAATTTTTTTTTAGTGTTTTCCCATTTTTAATTTTAAAAAAATGCATGAACTGCGTTATTTTTTTTGCGGTCTCCTTTCTTTCAGTGCAATACTGGCACAAAGTGCAATGATTGGTTAGCTTTTAAGTTGTCCTTGCTTTTGCTGTAAATTTTTAAAAAGTGCTTGTTGAATGCAAGCGGAATAGTTCAAAAAATAAAACCATTTACCTTCAAAAGCATTGCTCCGAAATTCAAGTCAAGAGCTTTCATATGCACAACTATCACTTGTTGAAAAACATGCAAAATAGCTTCTGATGCTCTAATCCACTTTCTCCTAGACATATGCAACTTTTATGAAATTTTGTCGTGGATTTTTTTTTTTTGCAAAAAAAAAAAAAATTTGCAGACTACTAAAAAAAAGTGCATTATGCAAAGTATCTAAAGCAAAGGCAACTTCACAGAAACGCCACGTCGCGGAACACTGCGCTGCTTAAGTTGAATTTCCGTGTCGTTTTTCTTTAGTGTGAAATAAATTTGACCTGTGGGATTTTTAGAATTTTTTTTTTAAAAAAAAAAGAAAAAGTTCAATTGCATATACTGTTTTTGCATAAAAAATTTATTCGCAGAAAAGGGACGCAGATTTGGATTTTGCGTCAAGAAGCAAGACAGAGGAGTGAAAGTCTTTTTGTCTTTTTTTTCGCAGTCTGTTCAAAATTGATTTTCCGTTGACGCACGACGTCTCAACAAGGGATTTGGCGAACCTCGCCTTCTTTCCCTTGACCTTGAGAAAGGTCACGTTTTTGCACGCATGTGAGAAAAACTCGGGTAGGCCCTAAAGTCATCACGCACAGCGAGACTTTGGGATAAGGCGCAGGAGTAAAGCGT
>JABASK010000687.1:0-12520 GCA_019776465.1 Rambutanura hunanensis | reverse complement strand
AATTCTACGATTCAAAGTATTTGTTCTCATCTAAATATAGAAAGTGATTCTGTGATTCGTGGTGAAATCATTCCAACTAATTTGAGACTCAGTTGTTCTCGGGACCTTAATCGTGAAGATGCATTACTTATCCTCCTTAGAAGCAAAAGATTTGAAGGATGTGATTCCATTATAATTTACTGCACAAGACGAGAGCAATGTGATAAGATTGCAACATTGATTCGAACAATGCTAATGGTAATCACTCCTAACTTTCCTTTTTTTGTAAAGCAATTTAAAAATAATTATTTTTATAAAATGAATTTGTTTCTAATGAATGTTGTTTCTTCCATCCTTTTTCAGGACACGTCCCAAGGAATTATCAAAGAAAATTCAAGACGGCGAATATCGTCGGACTGTGAAACATATCATGCTGGAATGTCTTCTGCTCGAAGAAAATCTGTTCAAAATAATTTCATGGCTGGTAAATTTGTAATACAACGAAGTAAATGTGAACATAAGTATATTTTGTAAAAGTAACGATTATTTCCAGGAAAGATACGTATTGTTGTTGCAACAGTTGCCTTTGGTATGGGAATCGACAAGTCTAATATTCGTGCTGTCATACATTACAACATGCCTAAAACGTTCGAGTCTTACATTCAAGAAATTGGTAGAGCAGGAAGGGATGGTCTTCCGGCTGAGTGCCATCTTTTCCTTGACAATAATAAGGTACAGAAATATTCTCTTTTATAAAGTTGGCAAGACTTTTGTCGCCTCACTTGCATATGGTATCCAGGATTCTCTTTTCTCTGGGGATTCTGGATTCTGGCTACTAATTAAAAAAGTTTATTGAAGATTTGAATGATATTGAAGATTTGGATGATACAAAAAAAAGTTGATAAAAAAAAATTTTTTTTTGGTCCAAAGAAAATTTTTTTTTTATTAAACTGAACCATCTTTTCTTAACTTAAAACCTAATCAAACCCCGAAATACTAGTACAAGAATAATTTCAATTTATAAATCATGATTTTGTCAAAAATACATTTATTTAGAAAAGTAAAGTTTAAAATATTGATTTTAGGGAAAAGACATTTGTGAATTGAAACGTCACATCTATTCGAATTCTATTGAGCGGACGAGTCTGCGGAAGCTTCTTAGTCGCATTTTTAAAGCATGCACGTGTCAAAGAACTGAGAAAATACTCGGCCTCGTCACGGATCTAGAATTGTCAAAGTCTGCCCTCAAGTCCTCGGCAAAATGTCGAGGACACGAAATTTCATTTTCTGTGGATGAAACTGTGCGAGCACTTGATTTGGGTGATGAAAATATTGAAACCATCTTCTGTTACCTTGAACGATTTCCTGACAAAAAGTTGATTGAAATTTTACCCAAATGTTATCACAAGTGTTCAGTACAATCTTACGGAGGAACTAATTTACTCAAGACATCCGCAAAAAATGTGAGACTGCTTTTCAACTTTTCAAAATTTTGCTCCGATTCTTTTTTTTTTAAATCACGTTCGTGTACTTTTTTGGTTTTGAACTATTGTTTTTTTTGCAGTGTCCGGCTTTAGCTGCAGCCATTGCAATACAAAAAGAAAAGAAAAAGTTTAAAGATGAAGACGTTCATTTGGAATTCAATTTTATCGAAATATCAAATGCATTGGGATGGTCCAGTGTTCAGGTGCGAAAGGAATTGAAGAGCTTGGAGTGGGCAGGAACACAGTTTGACGAAATGGGTAAACTACAAATTTTTTCTATTAAAAAAAAGCATAAAAAAATAATATTTTTTTGTCTGTTTAGGAAATGCTACGAGATTTAGAAAATCTGGGATTCTTGTTGAGTTTTCGGATTTGGCCTACCGTGTGGTTACGCCTTGGAAATTTGTCGGATGAAGAATTAGATTCGTTGCTCAATTTTGTTCATGGGAGAAACACTGAGCAAGAAAGAATGGAATTGTATCAATTGTATAAAATTTACCAGTCGTTGCTAAGGTAACATTCACGAAAGGATTAATTAATGAAGAGTCTATTAAGTTATTCATATTTAATTAATGTTTGTTTCAGCAACTCATGCAAGACTGTCGAATTCCTCTCTGACGTGCACGACGAAAGCAAGAGTGAAAACTTGAAAAAATTAATTTTAGAATATTTCAATCGTACGGAAATGGGAGTTCCTTCTGGGTGGAAACCAGTGAGTTTTAATTTAAACTTGTACTTGCTTAAAATGAATTGATTCACGGATACAGTTTTGTTTTGTTTTATAGCCAAGTTGCGGAACTCTTTGGAGAAAAAGAAGAAATAATTCGCCAAGATATTAGAAAACTTCTTGAGAATCATAGTGATTTGAAATTTAGTAGTCGAGCAATTGCAAGAATTTTTCAAGGAATTCCAAGTCCTTGTTTCCCTGCTGAAGACTGGTCAAGAAACAGAAGTTTTTGGAGGCGGCATCTTGAAGTAGACTTTCATATTTTGTGTCAAATTGCATCTCAAGAAATCTATTGATAATTGAATGCAAGTGCTCAATTTGGATTGATATTTTGTGTTTTAGGATAAATTGATTAGTTACGGTTACTTTACTCCCATTCACCACTTAAATTCTTATCATTCTTTTTTATTTCGTGACAAAATACACAGTAAATCAGAGTTGCCTTCTTCCTGTGTTGTAGCTTCCTAAAAGTGTTTCGTAAGTTACTAAACTAGGTCCATTATTTTTCAATAAAACGAGTCACTATATTAGTCCATTTTACTTTTATTTTTATTTGTTGTCGGAAGAAAAAATTGTTGATGATTGGAGTTGATTATTATTATTTTTATTGAGTCTTTTAGTTGTGTTGTAATCAAAAATAATAATTATTGTACCACCGCTCCGGCGAAGAACTATACATCTCAGAATCAACAAACTCGAATTTCAGATTAGCAACCGAAACGAGTATAAAGTAGCGATAAGGCCAAAGAGTACTTGGAAAAAATTTTTGTTGGGGTCCATTTTTTGTATCTTCCAAATCTTCAATAAAAAATTTTTCGGAAAAAAAATTTTTTGTTGGGGTCTATTTTTTTTTGTATCATCCAAATCTTCAATACAAAGTTTTGAAAAAAAATTTTCAAAACAATTTTTTTTGTTGGAGTCCATTTTTTTTTGTATCATCCAAATCTTCAATAAAAAATTAAGGCTTTCCAATGTCCAACCGGAACTTGTTTCTAGACTTTTCGGGGCTACATTCATGCCCTGCAAAAAATTTAATAAAACAAAGCCATTCCACTAACACAATTCGAAACAGACCGACACTTTTAGGCTTCATAAAGTTGTTTTTCAAATTTAAAATCGCTTAACAACGAAATTAAAATTGGTGATTTTGAGATGTGTTGTTCTTCGCCGGAGCAATAGAATTTATTTTTAGTTTATTTTAATTTTGGAAGTAGGTGTTGGTCTACCCTTGTGTGAGTGGGAAACTCAATTTTTCATTTTATAAACAAAAAGTTTATTTTTGTAGTTACTTCAACTCGAATCGGACTTCCATTCATCATTCTCAATTCTCATTCTTGATCGATCCACAATCAATCGGAGAATAGTTGATCCTTGAATACTTTTCAAATTCCTTTTCCACCAATCGTTCCTTAGATACAAATCCCGTTGGAATTCTAACCTACATACTTGAACTTTTATCACTAAAAGTGGCTAGTGGTGGCACAAAATTCTTACTGTGCATTAGTGTTCGGTTTATCTAATTTTAAGGGTTTCTAATTATAGAAGTTTAGAAAGTTATTGAGCGGTACATTGGTTAGGGTAGGGACTGGATCTGTGGTACGGTACCTTGTGGGATCCCGTTGTTAGTGAAGAATTTCTAGTCTCTTTTCCCTGACACGAATTACGAAGGGTTTAAGTGAAAATGGAGGCAGAAATCCTTGAACAGGAGGAATCCGAATCCGAGAGCAGTAGTTACGAAGTTGAAGAAGAAGGGGATGATGATGATACCAATCATTCACAAAAGGTAAAAACCAGTCAATTTTAGAATCGAGTAAGAAACTTATTACAAACTGTTTTATTTCAGATTGTTAAGGACGATGAGGATGATGAGCATGTAGTGATGGTAATGAATTACGATCAAGTTGGTGAAGTTAGAGTAGAGTCAGTTACAGGTGACGAAAGTCTGTATGAAGCAGATGATGAAACTGCAACACTACAAATCCTGGCTGACAATGGCGAGGAAATAGACGAAATATCAGACGCCATGAATGAGACGGACGAAGTTCCTGAGATTAATTATTTTAAATGTGACTTGTGTCTACAAAAATTCAAAAATCAATTCACTTTTTTTGAGCATCTAAGGACTCATTATGACAGTTCCAGTGGTCCCAACACTAAAAAACTTACAAAATCTCCTTTTCCTGTGGAAGAGGTTTCAAGGACGATACGAGAACCTTCTCAGTCACCCTCACCACATATTCTTAGACGAAGACTCAAAATGCTCAAGAAGCAAAGAAAGAAATCAGCTCAAGTAGTTTGTCTTCTTCCAGAAGAGGAGGAGGTATTGGCTGACCCTATCCCTGAGAATACGAATGACATGATAAATCAAGATCAAACTCAGAGAGTAACCCGTTTCTTTCGTAAATCAATTGATTATTATGAAAGTGAAGAAGGAGAAGAAGATGCTGAGACGAATCACATTATAGTCAACAATACAGTAAAAATTCCGTACGAGCCTGAAGGTATGGCCGAAGAAGAAGATCTGAACGAAGAGGAAGTTGTGGAGGAAAATAAGAGTTGCACTGATGACAATGACAGAAAACGTTCAAGGGTCAACGGATCTCCAAGGAAGAAATGGATGGACATTGTTTGTCCTGATTGTGGGGAAGCTTTTGAAAGTTCATCGAAACTAAGAGCTCATAAGAAATTAGCTCATGACGAATCAATACGAAAGAAACCCGAGAGACTATCTGTATCAGAACGATTAAGACTTCGAGTGTCTGCCCTCAAATGCAAACAATGTTCTAAAGTTTTTAATCACAAGAATTCTTTTATGTATCATATGAAAGGCCACAAAAATGAAAGGAATCACGAGTGCAATGTTTGTGGAAAAAAGTTTTTGACGTCAAGTGCTCTCAATGTAATAACATTCACACTTATGTTTCATTTAAATTCATTTATTTCGTTTTCATGTTGTAAGTGAATTGACATTTTTGTTGACAGGTGCATAATAGACTTTCATACGGGTGAGAAGCCGTATCAATGTCAGCATTGCTCAAGACTTTTTCGACAGTGGGGTGACTTGACATACCGTAATGGAATTATAACTATTTTCTAACTTTTTTGTCAAAACTTCATAGAATATTAGTGAAATTATTTATTTTGCAGATGTAATATCCTTACATTCCACAGTTAGAGCATATGTCTGTGAATTTTGTGGAAAAGACTTTGCTCGAAAATACAGGTTTGTTCACATTGGACCATTTCCCTTAAATTTTGGATTTAATTTGAAGAGTAAAAGAAACTTTATTATATTTTATATCTTCATAGTTTGACTGTTCATCGACGCATTCATACGTTGGAATGTAATTACACCTGCGATTTCTGCTCAAAATCTTTCAGAGCAGCCAGCTATCTTCAGTCTCATCGACGAATTCGTAACTTCAAATTATTAAATTCTTTTCTAAAAATTCTGTGTTCTAATATTCAATGCAAGTGTTATGGGTTGACTCACGAGTTGAGTTTTGTTTTTTAAAATTTAGATACAGGGGAAAAGCCGCATACTTGTGATATAGTAAGTCACTTTTATTTGTTGTGCTTTCACATATAGTAAGAATAATTCCCGGACAATTGGGTAAGTGTGCAAAGGGTCATTCTCGAAACGGCCAAGTGATGAAAGGGGAAGTGTAGAAAAGAAGCCGACAAAGGTTGTGTCTCAAAAGGGTCATTTCCTAATTAGCAGCCTTCAAAAATTGTTGTCTTAAGACAAATAAAATATTAAATTATTTATTTGGAATTATTTTGGAAAGGATGCTAATTTTTCAATTTTTCGGCAAAGCATGCTTTTGTATAAAACAAATGCGAAATATTGACCAAAACCTTTTAAAATGTACATAAGATCAACAGAAACAAGGGATATATCTTATTAGATTTAACTAGGAATTGACACTTTTATGGTTTTCCATTTTGTTGGCTTTACCCTTTGACCTTTGGGAATGACTCTTTTTCATTTACTCCTTTGGCACTCATACATCATTCTTCTGAGAGTGAGCCTAACCTAATGGTTAAATCATATGCCTTCTTTCATTTAAATTATTCCAATTATTTTGTTTCGTGAGTGTGGGAAACCCTTTCGAGTTAAGTCTGACATGAACAGACATCGACATAGTCACAATCATCATGAACGTAAACCAAGAGCTCGACGACAACGCACCGCCAGCACCGCCGCTCCACTTCTTACGACTGTCCTTCGCCGTAAGGATACTTCTTCTATACACCATTTGACCCACAATACAGTCAAAGCTGAGGAAACTATTGTCGTCCAAAATTTGGTGACAGTCGACGAATCTGGACAAGTGAATTTCATACCAAATGAACTTTGTAAAAATATACTGCTCTGTAGCATGACCCTATTTTTTTGTTAGATAATTGAGTTGGAGAAAGAAATTGCAGAGCAATTTAGAGTGGGTCAAGTAATCCAAGTTCCATTAGTACAAACTTCCCCAAGACAAACAAGTAGACGAATCACAAGAATTGAAAGTGAAGATGGATCTTCTTTAATTACTAGTGGGCATATTCACACAAATTCAATTTCCAATGTAAGGAAAATAGTTCAAGCTTTTATTCAAATTAAGAAAATTGGCATCCTATTTCTTTGTTATTCAGGATGTGTTGAAAAAGGAAGAAGCGGATGAAGTGTCAGAATACATTCAGGATGCAGTGATTTCAGGTGATGCGACTGGTCCCATCCAAGGATCACTCTATGTTTGGCCAAACTTAGCATTCATGTAGATCTTCCAAATAATATTGTTTGAAGAAAACAAAGTAACTCGATTCACCTCGTCATCATGTCACGTAACCACCATACTTTTTTGTGTAACCTCAGTAATGTTAATTGATATAACTCTAATGATAAGTAAATTAACATTAACATCTCTAAATGTGCAATGGACTGAAGCGTGCGTGAAGCGTAACGTTGATTGTAAGTAAAACATTACGGCTGCACCCATCACGGTCTTCTCTTTGGGTTCATTTTTTAGTCTTCTCATCATGTCACCCACGAGACGACCCACAGTTAGACCCGTCGCTGTCGCAATACTCAATATACTTCACTGAACCAGATAAGATACCTTATGTACTAACAAACATATTTCGTGATTTTTTTTTTACATTTCTCTCACCAAGTATCTCCTTTGCGCAACTTTTCGAAATTTTTAAACAATTTTGAACCGTTGATAACCTACTTGGGCATGTTGTTTTAACAATGAATTCTGTTTTTCTCACTGCTGAGTTCAAATTAGTGATGATTATTTTCCGAGATTGAATTGGAATACGTGGAAATTTAAAAAGGAACTTAGAATTGTAAAAAAAAATATTTTTGGATGATGATTTTACATCTTCTATAGGCTCACCAAATAATTGAGTTACATATGTTGAGTCCCATGCTGTACTAGTAGGTTATTAATTGAAGGATACAAATTAAAGTTAAAGTCCTGTAATAAACTATATTAATAAGGCATAAATATGTATTCAACTAAAGGTTAGCCTATTATATACTCCATAATGACCCCATCATATCTGTCATCAAATCCATGCAGAATCACTTGTGTTTGTCCATCTTCATTGGGTAAATTAAGGTCTAATTCCATTGGTTCTGGTTCCAGGATTTCTATCACATTATCCAAGAGCTCATAAGTCCTTCTTCTTTTTCGAATTCCTTTTCGTCCTTTTTGACTTTTTGAATTGAGCACAGTTTCAGTATCACTTCCCACAGGTTCCTTTTGAGATAAGTGATTAGTAGCGATATGTCGAGCCAAGTAAGCAGTGCGACTATAACTCTCTCCACAATATTGACAAACATGCTTGACCCCTTGATGAACTTGAATGTGTTGTCGAAGGTTATTGGGGCATCGAAACGATTTCCCACACCCGGCCTCCAAACAAGGGAACAGTTTTCGTTCGTCGTGTGTCAATTGATGTGCTTTCATTTGCCAGAGACTAAGGTAACCCTTACCACACGTTTGGCAAATGTGTTTCACTTCTTTCGTATGAACCATTTTTCGATGTCGTGTCAAATCCTGAGGTCGCTTGCTACCGAATCCACATACCTGTTCCAATACAATAATATTTTTAAACTCTTGTACTTTAATCCAAGTATCGTATTTAAATCTCTTGTCTTTTCAATTACCTCACAGACATATTTTCTAATATTCGTATGTGTTGTAACATGGTTATCCAAGTCGCTCTTTTTCAAAAACTTTTTCCCACATTCCTCACATTTGTTCTTCTTTTCACGTATTCTCACCAAGTGTTTTCGATCCAAGTGTTCTTTTAGTGCCGCATCTGTAATGCATGGTCTAGAACATACTGGACAAGTGAAATTGCTTAGAAGAGTATCCGGATCCACTTGATGTTGATTGACAACATGACTTTTGAGATGATATAGTCGTGTAAAAGAGAAACTACACTGTGGGCATGGAAATCGACGTGCAACAGATTTTCCAGACTTTTTCTTCATTCGTCTATGCATCGATACGACACGGTGATTAATACTAATATGACGACTGAGGTTACGCATGCTGTTGAAAGTTCCTTGACAGTAGGTACACTGAATTGTGTCACCTTCTGAGTGAACCTTCGTATGATCAAAGTAATGACTCTGTTTTATAAACGTGGCACAACAGTGCTTGCATCTTATTATACGCTTTCGACGGTGAGCCTTTTCAGGTGACGTGTCATCAACATTATCATCTGCGTTAAATTCATCATTTTCGTCATCGGCTGGACTCCATTCTTCGTTGTCATTAACATCAGATTTTGGTGGGTCAGTGTTACTAGTAGATCGACTAGGTGGGGAAGAAGGTGGAACATTTTCATTTGACTCGGATGAGGACTGGAGTGAAAAATTCTCTTGGCCGCCATCTGAGTATGCCTCTTCATCTTCCATGTGTTCGAACTTGTCGTCGTCACATTCCGCGTTCATGAGGTCAATTCTTGGCTCAACTTTAATTTGAATGTTTTCAACTTCTTCATCCACAGTGATTTTTCTGGGACGTCCTGGTTTCCGCTTGACAATTGGTTGAGGTGTGCTTTCACTTTGGTTCATCTTGAATTGAAACTTGACATTTTTGAAAAATGTAATTAGTAGTTGTGTGGGGTGGAATGTTGGAACTTTTGATAAATAATGTCAATCGCTTTAATTTAAGAGATAAAATGACCTACCATTTTTATTCTATTCTTCAAATTCAGTAGGCGATTACGCGTTTCGCTTTCACTCTTTTTGTGCAATCCAACACTTTCCAGAACACTTTGAGGAAAGGAATCTTCCGTGTCTTTTCCAGAAATGTTACATTCGGATTCCTCGCTATCCGAAGAGTACTGTCCAACTTTCGCTAAAGCTCGGTAATTTCGAAATTTTTTACAAGATCTTGGAAAACGTGTTGAGACAGGATTAGCTGAAAATTAATAAAAAAAAGAAAAAAAAGCTCACTCAGAACGATCACTTTTTAAAATGGCCTAATTGTCTTGTTACTTACAATTGGATTTAGTTTTGGGAGGTTGGTCTCTTCTGGAATAGTTAAACTTTTCGACACTGGTGAATCTTTTTAAGATTTGTTTTCGTCTGTGATGAAACTCGGGCTTTGCTTGTGCTGACATTTTTGCTAATCGGTCTTCGTTGTTGCTGAGAGCCGTGACGAATGACGTTTCTACATCCACCAGGTCAAGGTGTCCAGAATTGAGTTCTGCTTCCGATTTAACATGTCGTATGACATTGCCAAATTCGTCGAGAACACCAAATTGAGCAAAAATGGATTTCATAAATGATGGAGACTTGGAGGATTTCGTAAACTCAACAAAGAGACTATGAAGTTTACTTAGGGAACTCACACATTTGTAACAAAAGACGTAGTCAGTAGAAAAACGAACGACGGATTGGGTGGATTTGACCTTTAGATCAAAGAGTAACTCTAGGGCTTCCAACACGGTCACTTCTTTCTTTTTGTGTTTGTCCAGACCAATTTCAGTTTCAGCTGTATACTCTCTTGGAGGATAGAGACAATCCGTGAACTTTTTGCTTCTTCCACGTTGAAACAAAAGCTTCTTGTAACAATTGGCACAATTTTGGCAATTTTGTTCCAGTCGTTCATGTTCTGGAATATTAATTGGGTTTTGACGACTGGGCACTTCGGACCTTATGCATTCTTCAGGTTGTGGGGTTCCAATTAAGTCTTCTGCTTCTCTTGAGATTTGTTGTTCTTGTCGCTGATTCTCATTTTCGATCAACGCCATATCCGTCGTTAACTCCGTGTCCGCATTCTTCCCCATGTTATCTTGATTTTTTAGAACAGTTTCCATTTCCAAGTCATCGCGTCCTTCATGTACGTCTTGTTCACTTTCCAACGACCCGATATTTTCATTAAAAACATTGGGTTCGTCTTGCCCGGTGAGGAATTCAACAGGTGGTGTTGTAGCGATCAACTGTCCCTCCGAATCAAATGCGAGTATATAGCGGGCAGGGTCACCAGATGTAGTGATAAAGTCTCCAGATTCATCGGTAGTAATGAATTGCCTTTCCTCCCCATCATCAGTTATGTAACTCCCGGTGACGTCTTGGGCAGAAATGAATTGTACTGTAACTGTTCCATCTGGATGAAGTAGGTGAATAGTCTCGCCTCTTTCTTCGTCCATAGTTTGGTCTGAACTTTGACCAAACCCTTAAATCTAGGAACTTGATGCTTACAAAGTCAATTCGTAATTTCGGAAGCCTAACTTTGTTCACGAGCGTTAACCTATACAACCATTTCTTGTCTTGCGCTTGCCAAAAGCCTTAAGTGTTTCGGCTTATAGGGTTAGCCTTTCGTTGCGTTGTGTTTGGCTGTCAAAGAAAATAATTACTGTAGAGCTCTCTATCTCATCTAATTAAAATAATTTAGTTAAGCATACCCTTATTCGTTCGTAGTATCGTAGTAGGTTATGTTTGTTTTAATTTTGAAAACCGATATATATGGTCGTGTTCGAATTTACTTTAGAAATTGAGGGTTACCCCTTTACTTCTTGCAAATCTCGATTTAGTCCTTCCTCCAGTTAGTTAGCAGTTGGTAATTGTTCAGTTGAAAAACACGAAAAGATCAACATAACAGTAAGAGTACGCAACGCACTATGGCATCACACCGTGTCAACCAGGCTACCAGGCACTAGGCAGGCCCTAGATAGCTCAGAAATTATAAAGGCGAAGGGATGTCACATCCACATGTGTGTACTAACTTTTAGAACTGTAAATAAAACAACATTTTGGACAGCCACAGTAACAATGGAAAATGGATAGATAGTACAGTGGAGTCTTCAGTATGGGTCTGGCTTAGTTCTCAAAACAAAAAGAGAATGAGAAGACACGGAGATTTGGAGTTGGATGTTTGATGTGGGTCCCACTAAATTGAGGATTTCGAGGACTTCGAGGATTTCGAACATTTCGAGGATTGTGAGTGTTAAGAGCATTATAAGGATTACGAGGACTCAAAAATCAAATGTATGTTGAGAATTACGAGGATTTCGAGGATTCTGGGGGAAATTTTTGTATAAATGAAGTGAAATCGAATGTTTGTTAAGAATTATGATGGTTTCGTGGACTTCGAGTTCACAAGGTTAGGCAGCATACAAAAAAGTGATAATCTCATCATTCTGAACAACTTTTGTTTAGGTCATTTTTTGAAGTTATGAGGTAAAAAACTTAGTGACCTTGACCTGTGACCTCAATTTGTCAACGAATTGTTATGTAGGTTGGTGTAGTACATCTAAATGATCGTCTTATTGAAAGGAACAACAGTTGTATGTCATTTTTGAGGTTATAAGGACACTTAAAATGCAAATTTTGTTCTCAAAGCTTTTTGAAAAAAATTCGATTTTTGGAAATTGGCCATGATTGATTGGAAATTGTTCAATTGAAGCCTATTTCCGGAACTTATCCTCAGAAACCCGCTTCAATGTACCCCGTCAATCACTCAGATTGACCTTTTAGCGCTACTGAATGAAATAGCTCGGTAATGCAGCGCTAAAAATTTAGTTTAGTATTTAGTCGGTTTTATTGAAAGGTAAAATGAATATCGAATGATGTTGATTCATCAAGAATCAAGACAAGACTGAACTAAAGAACGTTGATTAACAATGAAAGGTCGTCCCTTTTATAGGGGAGAGAACTGACGACTACTGGACAATAATTCCTGCTTCTGACCACTTATGGTCAGAAGGTGACTAAACTGGAGAACGCTTAAACATAAACAAAACATTTACAAATACGGAAGTCGTAAAAATGTGACAACAGACAGAATAGTAATTAGCATAACAGCATAACATG
>JABASK010000686.1:0-12530 GCA_019776465.1 Rambutanura hunanensis | reverse complement strand
AATACTGCTAGTAGACCAAAAGAACAAGAAACTAATCTCGGTATAACTAAATCCCCTGCCCGAAATATCCAGACTCCGGTTTCTCCTTCGGACAAAACTCCGGTGCTGTTCTCATACTCTAGTTCAGACGACGAACAAGATTTTTACGACGCCGAAGATTTTAGTGAAGAGAATCGTGAAGAGAAAAAATAGTAAGTGAAGTCTGCGACAGTTGAAGTAGAACGTAGTCAACTTTTATTTATTTTTTATTCTAGCTCGAAAGAAGAAAGCGTTGAGCGTGAACCCGAATTTGTAAGTGACATACGAGAAGAACAGGAACAGGCGTCGGTAGACTCTATGGTTATGAAGAAAGCAGATGGAACTGGGAATTCTGTTCCTATAAAAGCCTTTCCACTAATGAAGAAAAGATCAGTAGATGAAGTGGATTATGATAGTTTATATGACAATTCCTCGGATGATGAACTAGATTCGTTGGAATCACATGGTTCTGTAATCTCCCATCTGCTTTCCCAAGTCAAAATTGGAATGGATCTTACAAAAGTGGTTCTGCCGACGTTCATTCTTGAAAGAAGATCCTTGCTGGAAATGTATGCTGACTTTTTTGCACATCCGGACATGTTCGTGGATATTACCGACTCAAAAACACCGAAAGATCGAATAGTCGAAGTACTAAGGTACGTCTTTAAAGCCGCGCAGTAAAACTGTGTGAAGTTTTACCTTGTTTGCGATAAATTGACTCGATTAAAAATAAAATTTGACCAACTGTATGAATTGGAGCCTAACACTTATCAAGATGCAAAAATTTCAAGAATATTTAACAAGTGTTGCGTATATGTGGTTATTTCAGGTGGTATTTAGGTTCATTTCACGCTGGACGTCGATCTGAAGTGGCCAAGAAACCTTACAATCCTTATTCTTGGTGAAGTTTTTCAATGCTACTGGGATCTTCCGACTAAAGGAACGCAGAAAGTCAAAGTCAATTGTAGTGGTGACCCCGAAAAGTCAGAGTTGTCCAGTGCAAAGTTATTGCCTTGGGTGGAAAATGAAGATGCCGTGATGTTTTTTGCTGAGCAAGTTTCACACCATCCTCCAATTTCCGCTTTTTATGCAGAGCACCTGAGAAAGAAAATTTCTCTAAATGCACATATTTGGACAAAGTCAAAATTTTTGGGGTTGTCTATTGGTAAGTTTAAGATTTTTATTTGAATCAAAATGGATTTTTATTTGAATCAAAATGGAGTGCCAGTTTTGAATAGAACTTATCTGCTAATAAACGATTTGTAATGTGTTACTACAGGAGTAATTAATATTGGCCATGCGTTATTGACTCTACATTCACCAGTTCGTGAAGACTATGTTCTCGGGTTTCCCAACGGGTACGGACGCTCAATACTCACGACGCCTTTGGGTAGAATTGGGTGGTCCAGTGACCATCTCATGCACCCAAACAGGATTTAATGCCACAGTCGAATTCAAAACGAAGCCTTTCTTCAGCGGAGAAAAAAACCGAGTAAGAAATTTATCGACTTTCCACAGTTCAATAGCGTTACCGTTACCCATAAGTAGTTTTCGAATTTAGGTTGGTCAAAACTAAAAACTACTATAATTGTTCCTAGATCACTGCACAAGTCTTTTAGTCCAGATGAAAAGAAGAAACCATTTCTTACAGTAGAAGGAGAATGGAATGGCCTTATGACAGGGAAATGGGTTGATGGAAGGACTGAAAAATTTGTGGATGTCAAACGATTAGTACATAACGAAAAAGCGGGCGCGTCGTATAGCTGACCAAGAGGTGTATGAATCACGGCGGATGTGGAAAGATGTGACGGCCGGATTGAAGTAAGTCTTTAGTTTTTGAATATGGATTTTTTAGATGAAGGATTATTTAGTTGATTTAAATTAAATGACTTCGTGTTATTGAAAATCTATAGATTCAAGGACATTGAGAAGGCCACTCAAGGTAAGCTTATTTTGTTCTACTGAAGTTTTACTTTTCACTTTTCAAATCAAAATTTGCTTTCGAAGTCGGTTTAATTCATCCAAGGTTAAGGTCAAAGTCCCAATTTTCCAGTAATAAACTGAGCATTGATTTGATTAATTTTTAGCTAAATTCAAATTGGAGGAGAAGCAGAGACAGGAAGCTCGTTATCGTGGTGAACGAAAAGAGTCATGGAGGCCACGAAAGTTCATTCCAGCAGGAGACACTTGGATCTTCACGGATCCACTTGAACAAAGACTTAAACAATTGAAAAAGGCTAGAGAAGCAGCAGATGGAGGAAATTCCACCCNGCAGAGACAGGAAGCTCGTTATCGTGGTGAACGAAAAGAGTCATGGAGGCCTCGAAAGTTCATTCCAGCAGGAGACACTTGGATCTTCACGGATCCACTTGAACAAAGACTTAAACAATTGAAAAAGGCTAGAGAAGCAGCAGATGGAGGAAATTCCACCCCAAGTTCAAATACAGTTGAAGGTTCTAACGTCACCACTACTAGTACCGGAGGAAGGAATTATTGAAGTTAGAAATTCCGTATAAACTGGCGCAAAATATACACATGCAAATGTTTAAGTTTAATTAATTCTTCCTCGTTAACTCTCACTCGCTCCTCCATAGTCCAATTGTAGTTTCTAACATTGCAATTAGTAAATTACACAAAATCAATACGTCTTCACCACCATTTTTTTGTTATTCCATTTTCCATTCGGCTCTTCTGAAATAAAATCACGTTGACGTAATTACTAAGCAAAAGAAAATCTAATTCTTTCGAAGAGTATTCCAAATGTGGTTGCATTTTTTAGCCGTTGGATTGGAAGCCATTGTTGTATTGTTACCCGAAAAACTAAACCCCTGCTAATGTTTAATGGTAAACGTATTTTAGTACCTTATAGTTTAATTTTGACGGAACACTTAATGGTAAACGTATTTTAGTACCTTATAGTTTAATTTTGACGGAAAGTTGTGTTCTTGTGTTTGTTTCAAGCCCGCAATCTCCCGTTTCAAATTTTTTGTAGGCTTTTCATTTTACCGACACGGCGTTTTGTAAAATTTCGCAAATCTTGTTCATCTCAAGAACTGGATAATGGACGTTATGTCCGAATAAAATATCAAACAGAACAAACGGTAAACAACGGTAAGTAAGCAGTAAACAAACTTTATTTCGTATTCTCATGTGTGGACTCTATTGGAATTTGACTAAACGGTGTAAGTGCACTGCTGTCGAGTGACGTTACATAATGGTAACTTACAACTTGTTAAGTTACAATTGACTGTTATTTGGATTATTTATATTTTTTAAAATGATCTCGTTTTAGGTAGCCAACTTAGTGATCCAACTTAGCTGATCGCACCGAATCCAGTATCACTCATTCAGATTCAGTGAAGGAAACATTAAACACTATCACTAACTCTGAAGCAGTGACATAATGGGGAAGGTTGGTAGTAAGCTGAAGACGGTAATAACTCGCCCAGCGAAGAATTACAACCTTGAAAGTCGAGCCTTCAAGGAGATTTCCAAAGATAAACCAACTCAAGCACCCACATATCCTTCACTAGAAAAAGTCATGCGCGAGATCAAGAATGGTAAGAGCACGAGCCGATGTCAATGTTAGACTTTAGCCTAGCGTCTGTCTGACACGTCCATCCAGGTCCAAGTCCCCCTTTCGATTTTGCTTATTCTAGACAATTCTAAACATTCAAGTAAGCAATTCAAGAAAATTGAATAAGCAATTCTCTTGAATTGCTTATTCGAATTTCTAGTGACGAAACAATTCTGTTCTAAACCAACAACGGTTTGTCCTTTAGATCCAGATCTGCTAAACAAGGGGAGGTTGACAGCAGAAGAAATTAAAAACCTATCCCAAGTCTACGTAACATCAACAGGGGATAATCCCATTCTCAAGACGAAGCAACAGCTACCCGTAGATCGTGGAACACACGACGAGTACGTTTTCGGATTTCCAGAACCATTTAAAATCCCTCCTGGTAAACTCTCAATTCGACAATTGCTTTCCCTTTTAAGCAAGCATGCCGCTGATCCAAAAACCAACAATGTTCAAGCATTAGCAACAGAATTCAAAATCGACGTAAAAACAGCTGGTCATTTGATTGAATATTTTCGAACGTTCAGAGTCTATGTAGATCCCGATGCCAAAGGTATTGCTTTAAAAGAAGCCAGAGAGTTTGCTGGAATTCCGGAGATTCCAAAACTGGTTAATCCTTACGAAACTATTGATAAGGCAAAAGCGAAGAAAGGAGATGATAAGTAAAGCTACAGTTACGAAGACGGTGAATACTACGACAAATGCCTCAGTCGGAACATGTTCTTTTGAGTGTGTGGCCTCGAACCAAATGTCTTTAGTCAAGAACAAGTCCTGGACAGTGTCCAATTAGTACAATATAAACGCATTGTCAAAAACCAATGTAACGTTCAACGGGATTATTGAACGGTACTAAGGCAAGGCAATAAAGTTATGTCCGAATTTAAGGAAATAATTGAGAAGAATAAATAAAATCTTTATTAGATTTTGAATTCTTACGATGACGTGATCATTATGATGCCTCCAACTTTTCCAATTCGTTCTCTAGAGTTTCTAAAGTATCAATTTTAGCCAATTGATTCTGCTCTAGTTGTTTTCCACTTTTTTGAGCCTCGATCAACTGGTTGATATCCTTAATTTTCTGTTAAAAGATTAATAATTTTAGTATTTGTAAGTCCAAATTAATGACGTGTTTACTTTCTTATGCTGTCTAATGCTTTTCTCCTTTTCCTTTGCAGCGTCTTCCGTATTAGCACCGCTAGTACCCGTAGACGTGGTAGCGTTTCCAGTTGGTTTCCCTTGAGGAGTTTGTGATTTCGCTGGCATCGGTGACCCTAAAGCTGAACGTCCTCGTTTGTGGATTCTACAGAATTAGTACGAGTTATTGAGATATACGTGATACTTTAAGACTCTTCTTAACATTACGTTACAAAACTATTAAAATGGATATCAAGGATTTGACACTTACGGAACGTAAATGGGTGCAGATTCTCCCTCTGTTAGAAACAGTTAAAAATGTAACCGGACGTAAGCGCAAGTCAAAATTTGTCAATTCCGAAATCGTAAGCGAACGAATGAAGAAGCAGACAAAAGCGTCAGTTCCAAAGGAGTCGTTTGTAGACTTTTAGAACTGACGCTTCTGAACTTGCGCTTGCGCTTCCGTCCGGGAATGATGAATTATTAAAATATACGAAACTTTTTGCTAGTTCATATCGGCAACCATGAAGAATGACAGTTGTATAACTACTTATCCCACTCACTCAAATTCACTTTTGCAATAGAATTGACACGTTCGTCCAGCTTTTCCTCAGGGAATGATCGGTCTTCCTCATGAGCTGCAAAAGAAGTGATGCCAAAAAGATGCTTGTCAGCTTTCCATTCAAAAACAGAATTTCCAATAAAATCCCACACTTTGTAACCCATTATCAACTTGCATTCGTGGTGCTGTAGTAGCTGTGATGAAGTGAATCCCGTCTACCTCATCAGAACGAAAACATTAGAGTAACCAAATTGTGAAGAATAATACCCCTAGCAATCTAACTTTGAATTCGCAAAAATGAGTTTTTCTACAATGTTACTCTTACAATGTTGGGTGAACGAAAAAAAACCTTTCAATAAAAAAATTTTTTTGATCAACTTTTTTGTCTCTTCCAAATCTTCAATAAAAAATTTTTTGGTCCAAAAAAAATTTTTTGATCAACTTTTGTGTATCTTCCAAATCTTCAATAAAAAATTTTTTGGTCCAATAAAAAATTTTTTTGATCAACTTTTTTATATCATCCAAATTTTCATAATTTTTTTTTCCCTTTTTGCGAATGCAAAGATAGGTTGCTTGGATAGTATGCCAATGCCCGATCACTAGTGATATTGTAGATGTTGAATAACTTTACCATTGAGCCATTCCACCTGCGTGGCATTTTGTGCTCGAAATCTTGCTATACACTTCTTGTGTTTTTTCAATTCCCAGACGTCGATGTTACCCGGTAAGTTTCCTAGACCGCAGATGAGAGCAATGTTACCTTGAGGATTGAAGAAGATATCATTCCGAGCGGCTACTTCCATGTCCAAGATTCTTTCACCCCTAAAATGCACAAAATTTTAAACAAATCTTAAAATTAAATTTACTGAAATAGCGTTATTACTTTAAATTCAACAAGGCTGCCCGAGTGTTAGGCATTTTTCCTACAATGATACAAAACTCCGTGGAACTAGGACTCCATTGGCAGGCATGCAAATCACCTAAAATATCGAGTTTATAACTCAAACTTAAACATTACATTTAATCACAATTATTGTACAAACTCACTTTCACCACCACCGACGCCATCTAATAAAACTCTATAGGCTTCTCCTAAGATAAGTTTGCATTAGGATCAGATGAACCATCCTATTCAGCAACTAAGATGAAGGCAAATAAATATGACTTGAATGAAAATTAACTAACCTTTGATATCAAGGTACTCCAATGCCGTTTTTCCATAATATGAACCACCAGTTTTGTCCACATCTGTCATTGTCGTCACAAGTAACGGCAGTTCCTTTTTGGTTCCATTTGATACTGACACGATCCGATTGAAAGGAGGATCTTTGTGTAATTTTGTTAGCAACGTCTGGATACCTGTACATCCGAATAAAAGAAGCGCCTTGTTGTTGTCCACCTGTCAAGAATTCATCAATAGTTGTGCATTCAATGACATAGTTTACTTATGGTTAGTCTAAAATTTAAACAACCAATAAAGGAAATATCACATTTCTAGAAAACAGTTACCTTTGACATAGCACACAAATGCTGATTGGTTTTTTCCGTGGAGACAAGGCATACGCACTGACCTTCATGTCGGCTTGAGTTCTAGCGACTTCTTTATGAAAATCAGGAGAATCGTAAAATAGAATTCGTCCATCATTTGAAATCCTAGTATACAGTTTGTCATCCCACGAAAATTGAGCTTCGGGCAATTTTGAACATGCTTGACAGTAAACAACTTTAGGAACTATCTTCGTAGATGGGTCCTTCCCCAGCTCTCTCTCGAGAGACCAAACCTTGAAGTTATCAACACCTATTTGAAAAAGAAAAGTAAACAAAAGTTGCGACATTTCTATCTTCGGACTTGAAGGTGTATTAGTTAGTCTACGCACCTTTTCCTGGATTCTCCCATGAAATTAAATATTTGTTTTGTGGAGAAAATTGTGCGCTTAGCATTCGATGAGGCACTGTGCAAGTTGAGCTTCCATCTGCAGTTTTGAATACGTTTACTCTGTGTGAACAATGCAGGAACTTTATAAATGCAGCAAATTATAAAAACCTAAAGGCACACCGCTATTACTAAAGAATGTCTCACTTGGATGCCCTTCCAACAGCAAAATAGTTTCCATCGCGAGATAATGTTGTAAATCTCTGTTTCCTCTTCAGCCTTCTTTAGAGCGTCCCATGGTTTGTATGGTGAAGGGCCAATAAACCCGTAAGTTCCGAAGGACTCCCTTACTGAAAAACCAATTCATAGGCTTTTAGTTTACCTTTACGATCGAAAATTTAGTCGCTTAGCCTTACCAACAAACACGCTGTTTCCAGGCGCCATTACTGTAAAACCTTATAGAGAAAAACCCCAGTTCAAGAAAACCTGCTTCCTATAACAAATAAAGTAAAGTACCCAACCCAACTTACTTAATTAGTTAGTTTGAGATTGCCAAAAGGAGTCAGACCAAATCACCAAATCCTAGATGAGTTATAATTTTAAGTCGTGATTGTAGTGACGAGTGACGATGACGGCAATAACAAATTTCGTGGACTTTTTATATCATGTCAAAAAACGTTTTGTTTATCTTCAAAGCTGATCAAAATCAACAGATCCGGAATCCGGAATTGAATGTGATGTTACCTTATGTGAATTTCGCGCTCTCAAAATAACGGAGTATAACGGAACAGCGATGATCACAGTGTAGAGTACATTAATAAACAGTAAAATCATCTATCGTTCAGAACAAAAATAAGCCTTCCTCTACCATCTTATCACCTAATCTAGCAATTTACGTAAAGCACTTGAATTCTAAAAGATTTTTGCCTACTTTCCTAAAGAACATTATCAACTTTGTAACTCAGTTAATTTTCTACAAATACTTAAACGCGCCAAATTCAAATCTACATTTCAACCCATTCAACCTACCACCCACCCACCCCTTCCCTGCCCCCGCCCATCCCATCTCATGCTCATGAAATTCAATTTCAATTTGTATTATCTTTAGTTTGAACCATGTTTTCTTATCATCTGTTCCTTTCTGGACTGTAATAAATAAATGTAATCGGGATTCTGTTACATCACATCTGCTCTGTTAGCTGTCGGAAACTAATAATTAAGTTTATTCGGGTAGAGAGGCAATCTAATAATTCATCAACTTAGATTACAACATTTGATCTTACCTTTTTTACACTAAAGTTTACAGAATGAAGCTCATTTACGTGGTATTATTGGGAGTAATTGCATTCCAACTGGTATTATCCGATACAGTTAGCCAAAGTTCAACCGAGGCTGGAACGGCTACTCAAGAAGAAGTCAAACCTATTGCATCAACAAAGGCTGAGCGTATACCGTGGAAGGAAGCGGTATGAATGTAGGCTTGACGTTAATGTGTGTTATAAATTAATGGTTTGGTTTGATACTTTTAGAAAAAGAAATACAATTTAGCGGATCCAGTTAGTGAGGACTATCCAGTTGTTTTCAATATCATTTTATTCGTCTCAGTCGCTCTAGTTCTGTCAGTCATTGCAATTGCTGGTAAGTCGGTCTTGATAAATTTAATCTCGCTACGAATTTTGTTTCGTGAGCTGTTTTTCATTCTTTTTTTATACCTTCTTGAAGCTTCCATCGCAAAAATGGACCCTGGCAGAGATTCATTAATTTACCGAGTAACATCTGGGCAGAAGACGAAAAAAGACAACTAAAAGTTACAAAGATAGTAAGCATCTTTGTAATTTCCAATACACTGCACTACGAAGTAGTTTAGTAGATCCGTGAGCATCTAGTCTTAGTCTTTCTTAGGTTGAATTGGATGATGAATATTTTGTTAATTATGAATTCGCTTCATCACATCTCTCATTTGTGGCTTAACATTCCAATGCCTGGGTATAATTTAAAGAAAGGAGATCCCAATTAGATATTCTCTTTTCTATTAAGTTAATGGAAAGTAAAGATAAAAAATACAGGCATTTTTATTATAAACGTTTCTTGTTCAATCTTAAACGTAGTGATCTTTTTGCATAAAAAGATTAAGACCGAATAACTTATTTTGCATTCTTCGTACTACTTTTCCAAAATTCTTTTCGAGAAATTACCAATTGAAAACTACTTTCGGTTCTGGCTTATTAGAACGCCCTAATGAGAATAAGCTAATTGTGGGGATTGGTAGTTGAAGGAGTAGGCAGCAGGATGGGCAGCAGTGTAAGTAGTTTTGACTACCGGAGTCGCGACGTGTTTGACAGCCGGGACAGCAACTGGGACACGAGCGACTGCTGGTACATGATGCTTAAATAGGGCTGGTTGTTGGACAATTTTCCGATGAATTTTGGTAGCGGGTTCTTGGACTTCAATTTCCTGAACGGTTTCAATTGGTCGAGTAACAACGATACGTCGGGTCGTGATACGTTCTCCGCCTTGAAGTTGAGGATCGCCAAGGGCATCGGCAACCTGTAAGCATGTTCAGAGCGGAGTTGAAAAAACTTAAAAAGCTATATTTCTACTTACTTATTAATAATTTTTAATTGGAATTTTTATAAATTGCAGAAATCTGACAGGGAGCGCGTTTCGTCTAATCGTACCTGAAGAACAGATGCTGAATCAGCAGGACTGCCATCTTTATTCAAGATTTCCGTCACAGTGCCACCTTTAGCGGTAAGAAGTTCCAAGAGACGGTTCTGAAGAGCAAGCGGCATATCCGGAGTGATTGGGAGTCCACGACCATTTTCTTGACCTTGAGGTGGTGGTGGTGGTGGTGGTTGTTGTGGTTGTGGCTCTTCCTGACGCGGTGGCTGGGCTTCAGGGATTGGTTGAGGTTCATTGGGTAGATCTCGTCCTTGTTGCTGTTGCGTCGCTTCAACAACTTCAGTATCTTCATCTACTGGAGATCGGAGTTGTGCTCGTTGTTTGAGGTTGCGGTTGCGGCTGGGGTCGTTGTTGCGTAGGTGGTTGAGCTGCTCGCGGTTCTGGGATTTGTGGTTTCGGTTGCTGTTCTGGCGCTGGCGCTGGGGCATTTCTCAATCCAAAACCTTGCGACTCTGCACCATCAATAATTCGACGACTGGCTCCATATCGGACAACAGGGGCGATGTGTGCAAATTTAGTTGCTGTCAAAACTGCAGGACCCTTAAAATTTTTGTAAATTCAAAAGATGCATTGTAATTGACATCAAATTAATTAAAGTTTAGTAACCTCCAAGACCAAAATTGCAATTTGCACTTCACCTTGCTCTCATTAAAATCATCTTACTTCTTAGAAAGGTAGGCGGGGCCTTGATTCGGGTACATAACAAATTATCTTGTTTTTAATTACTACTTAGATGTGCAACACGGGGGTGAAGACCAATTGCATGTGATGGTTGTGCAATTGTGATTTAATTGGGGTTAAGTAGTTTGATTGGTTTGGTTTTTGAATTAAGTGGCAATGGTAATAATCAGGTTGATGGCTAAGGGCGTCACTTGAAAAGTTGTCAATCTACTTGCGTCGAAATGAAAGTATTATTTACCCAAAAAGGCCCTTGTTTCCCTTCAAGACCCTCCAAGGTCATCATACCGTCAACTTATTGTTTAGAGTAAATTGGAGCATTAATTAGAAAAATTGCATTTTTGTAATTTACAAAATGACGCTGCAAAATTTCTTTTCCTAAAAAGCTCTTTTTTTTCCCTCACCTGCTGTTCTTTTGAGATGGGTTGACTCAATTCCAAAGTGGCTGACCCAGCGGGACGGACAATGACACGGTGTTCGATATCGTAGAATTCCTTACGAAGAGCTGGTCGTCGAACTTTGACCTTTCGGGTAGAAACGGCTGGTTGGTGGACATCAATTTCTTGTTGCGTTGAATCCTTGGGAGTAGGCCAACTTTGTCACTGGGACATCAGCGACGCCAGGAACTTTCGTAATCACGGGAGTAGCGGCGTAACCGAGCTGAACAAGAAAAACGTCATATTCAAACAAACTGACAAAATATGTTTTTTTTTTAAATTCTACGGTTTTTTTTTCAAAAACAAAAATACAAGTTCATCGCACGCCACAAAGTTATTTTTGGGTTCACCTGTTGATGATATGCTGCTACTGGTGCAGCATAATAATACGGCTGAAACTAATTGGATTTGGAGCAAGTTTTACAAATTACTTAAATACTCAAAACTACTTTCTTCATTTTTCAATTTTAAGTAGATTTAACTAATTGGGTATCAAAAATTAATAATTTGTAACCTGGTGAGTTTTCTGGATAAGTGGTGCGACGGGAGCCACTGGAAGTTGATGAGCAACTGGTGCGTATTCAATTGCTCGGTGGTATTGAAGTGGAGCTGGTGCTGCGGGAGCGTAGGCGTTGAGTTGTTGTACTGGGGCGGGTTGCGCGGCGTAGGCGAGTGGTGCTTGTGCAGGAATTTGTGCTGGTTGTACAAATTGTGGCTGGAAATTTGGATTTCCTGCATAAGCGTACTGCGGTGCTGGTTCAGCAACTGGAAGTTGAGCCTGTTCTTGTACAACGGGTTGCGGAAGTTCTGCAGCAAGCGGTTGCGGAGCTTCGACTGGTTGCGCAAGAGGTTGTTCTTGAGGTTGAAGGTGTTGAAACTGCACGAGTTCAAAAGTATTAAATTAGCAGCAGCAAGAATTCGCAAATTGCAAAAATTCACTTTAGGGTTCAGAAAAACGGTGCAAAAAATGCATCTCAAACGGAACATTTTAGTTAGTCGAGGTTTTAAGTTCATCTAAAATTTGTATCAGTACAAAGTAAACTAAAAAATTTTTTTTTGAAAAGGAAATTCGAAATAGTAAAAAAAAAAAGACAGATTGGCACAAATTGTAATAAAAAAATTTTTTTTTCTTGAAAATATTTAACATTTCAAAACTAAAGCGTTTTACTTGAAAGTTGTTTGCAAATCCAGCTCCCGTCAACGTTACTCCAGCCGGACTTCCAAACGGTAGACGGACTTCAACTTGTCCACTACCAAGCGCCAAAACGCTGAAAATCACTACGAGTACTTTCATAATTTCTAAAATTTTATTTTATTCACTTTAATAAAAATTTTAAGCTCTTTCTCAGAGCAATTTTTAGAGATACTGGAAAGGAGTGACGGAAGGATTCTATTTATATACAGACAACCAGGACTCAGTGACCAAAGGACGCCATAGTTGTCACCCTATTCAACAATACTCAAAGTTTTCAACAATAGTCCCTTAATTTCCCCGCCCCCCCCCCCCCAGAATAAGGGCGGAGTCTTACAACTGATACAGTTATGTCAGATCATTTGTGCCCTGCC
>JABASK010000685.1:0-12531 GCA_019776465.1 Rambutanura hunanensis | reverse complement strand
CTAATTCTTATTAAAATTTTAGTAAATTAACAAACTATTAAACAGCCCCGGAGGAGGAAAACGACGACAACGCGACAAATAAACGAGTCAGTCGTCAAATAAATAGAAATTCTCCAAAAATAAAAGTTTTTTTTTCTTTAAAAAAATATTCGCATGATTTAAATTTTTTTTTGAAAATAATCTTTGCTTAGACAATTTAGTTTCCTGGAAAAAGTATTAAAAAAATGAGTGGTCATGGTCGCAAGGGTGGATCTGACAAAGACAATAAGTCACATACTTGGGAATTTGTAACTCGTTTTGACAAATCCGGAAACCCGGTTGTAATTCCAACCCAAGCCCTCCACTACCCTCCAAATACTGAATTTGATGACGGTAAATGTCAATGACCTTCCGGTTCATCTTGAAGATCTACTTTACAAACTTTTTCGTGTTTAACAGTCCGAGGTCTTCGCATTCCGCCACCACCAGCTACTACTCCCCGTGGGGAAAACTCCGAGAGTGAAGATGACCGTAACGTGTACAAGCCACGACGGCATCTTACCGTCACACCTGTCCAGATCGTCAATCAAATGAACATGCTGGAAGCATTTTCAGACGCCGTGTCCAGAACCTACCGTTCCTCATGCTGATACTATTAGCCAAGCCCCGCCTAATCCTGATTCTACCTTTACAGCCTACATTCCTTTTCCTTATGATTTCCAAGTAGTTCCTGATCCCTTGTTCGTAAGACATACTTGGGTACAGACTACTTCCGATTACCTCTTCTACTCCGTCGGTTGCTGGAGTCATCATGACCGCTGTTATTTTGTCATTGAGCCTTTTCGCGACACTTTTCGTCCATGAAGAAGAAATCTATTCTAAACAAATACTCAAAATGGTTCTGGAAGAAGGGACTTACGTCAACGTGTACGTTTTCATCGTAGCCCATTTTTCACTTATGCTCCTTTTCATCGTGTTTCTTTGTTACCCCCATCGGGATTCGTGGGGCAGATTTCATAAAATGGTGAGAATTTATGTGTTATCCAATACATTTCTTGACCTTTGAACCTTTCCAGCGCTGGATCCCAATGGGAATAGTCAATATTATAATGGTCGTAGCTGTATTGGATCAATTTCATTGGTTGGTCAACTTTGGTGATTTGGGAGAGCAATTAAAAGAACTGATGAGCGAAGGACTGGATGTCACCACCGAGACGATCTTGACGTCAGCCACTCAAGTTTACGTAAGAATCGTTTTTCAATTTGGACTCCCTTGACTCTTCTTCTAATTCCAGTTATTTTCTGGTTCATAGTTTCGTTGCTGTGGAGTTGATGGATATGCAGATTGGGAACCCCTTCTTAATCACAATCGAACTATCCACTATGGTGGTTACCCGAAAAGTTGTTGCAGTGACACTGTATGAAACAAAAATCAAGAAAGGTCAATGAAACGCACTAATTTTTGTTTCACTTTTTTTCTTTTCTTACATTTGCAGTACATTAAATCGTGTTCAATTCCCATTAACAAAACAATTCTGAAGGAACCATCATGGGAACCATTCTAACCAATTGTGGCCCAAGGGTTGTTACATCTCTGAACTTCGCATGCTCCATGTTACTATCATCTTAATTTGGATTGTTCTTCTCGGGATCACTTTTACATCTGTAATAACAATATTAAATTTAAGTAAATTTAACCTAATTTTTTTTAATTATTAAGGTCATTGCAACCTTGATTTTATGGTGGGTCATCCGTCACATAAATATTCACGATCTTACAACTGATCATCCATTTCTAAACTAAAAACTCAAGAAGCATACGTATGAAATTGAGTAAAGACATTTTCAAGAAAAGTAGTTAGTCTTTAATTTCCAATTACTAACTACAAATAGACTACTGAGTAAACAGTAGAATAGTAGAAGAAGTAAGTTACTGAAATTTGAGATTATTGTGAGATAATATAAGTTTTTGATTTAAGTAAATAAGCACCGAGATTCAAGATAATAATCAGACCATCAAAATTCAAAGGTCACAGGGGTGGTCAACTGTTCAGTTGACTGTAAGTGGAGATTTGACAGCCGTAGTAGCGGCTACCGAAGTACCAAAGCTTGTCGTAGTCGGTGGTGTATCTGGTTGTACGAGATGTTTCATGATACAGTCGACGAGTAATTCCAGTCGCTTCCAGCTCAGATTCGTTTCCTTCTCTGAGAAAACTATTACCTATTTTCATTGCTACGAAAAAGCAGCAGAGGACCAAAGGGCCCATGATTGCACCTTGGAACCCAAAGCAAAATATTCCACCTGCAACGGCCAAGCCTAGACCACGACAAAATATTACTTTATAAGTACATGTCCACTCCAATATTTGACTATTGGTTTCATACCTGTCAAGTATGGATGTCCACCTCCTTTAATTTCACGATAAATTTGAGTATCCACAACGCTCATCGGTGCCATTTGTGCACAAAACATTAGAATAGCTTTGGTCCAATGCCCTTGAATCAGCCAAAGTTCCAGAACGGCTGGAATAGCAGCCCAATATGGGCCGAGAATTGGAACGGCTCCAAATAATGCAGCAAAAACAGAGGGAATGAAGACAATGTTAACCTTAACAAAATAATTTTTGACGATTTAATTTAAAAGCATTAGTTACACAAACATTCGGTTATTAAGACGCATTTTTAAATAATACCTGAAATAGCGTGTGAATCAGCCAAGTCCACATTCCATAAAACGCTGCCATCTTGAACGACGCCGTGAATACACCATTTACTGCTTCCTCTACCGCCGTCGTTAACTTTCTGGATAAGGCTCCACCTCCAGAGTAACGATTGAACAGCTCAACAGGCTTATACGTAGACGACTTAGACCTCAAGATGTAAAAGAGCCCAGTGAAGAAAACGACCAAGTTAAGCACCAAATTCAAAATGGCCGTTCCCCCTTTTAAAAAAAAAATGAAAAATATAAGTTTTGACTCAAGAACGTATTGTAGATTGAAAACCTAACCTCCAAAAAGAAGCGAAAATACAGCCGTGACAGCAGAAAAAACTAGAGATATATTTCCAATTAGCACATTCCAAAGAGATTCCATTATAGCCCAAATGGTACCCACGTTAGCTTTCGCATAATTGGCCAATACTGTACATTTCTAGTAAGTGTGGCATCTCTTTTCCAGTTTCCAATAATTCATCCCATTCGATTCCTTGACCTAAGTCATCCTTTAAACCCTTTCAAAATTTTAAGAAAAAAAAGGTACATAAAATTTTTTTATGTATAGTTTCTTGAAAAATTCTTTTGTGTTTCATTTACAGGCGAAGTGACCACTGCATGATCCCAAGTTTGATTCCACGCCAAATAAATTCGATCCCAGAGTTCTATAACTTGACGCTCAATTTGTTCTCCTTTTTCTGGATTTTTCTCAGAAACAGAATCTCGTACCATATTTGTGATATACTCCTTTCCATAAACATAAGCGTTCCCTGCCATGGAATCCATGATTCCTTCCCATCCTTCAGGAAGGACATTATTGATTTCCGGGTATTGCGAGACTGTTGTGTTGATTAAATTGACTGACACTCGAACCAAATGATCACCTTCACCATAAACTTGAATGGCAGCAAAGATGACGCCAAAAATGGTCCCAATGACAACGAGGATGAGGACGAGAGAGGCAACGACGTCATCCAAGCACGCTTCACAAATTGATATAGCTTTCTTATCGACTTCCATCAAAACGTTAAATAAAAGGCGAACTGGGGTAGGAAAAATTTGTTCTAAAATTAAACAAATGAAAAAAATTATTCTTAACCACAAATGTTTATGGGATTTTTGTCCAAAAACGTTGAAATCGTAACAAAGTTGAAACAAGGTTCAAAGAAAAGCTCCAAGAAAGACAAAAAGTAAAGAACTCTTACCACTGGCAGGATCTTGCAAATCTGTGTAAAACTCAACAAATGGTTTTTTGATTTTTTCGCTGAAATACTGTTCAATCCCAACTTTCGTGCACAATTTCTTGAGCCCATAATACACTACGGGAATTGGAAGAAGATGGAGGAGCCAAAGACGATTCCAGATTTGGACGATAATGCAAGCACAGAGAACTCCATACAAAAATTTATTAGAATCTATCAAGTATTTTCCATCAACCGTCTCTGTCATTTCAGGCTCTGGGCTATTGAGAATAGGAGACGGCATTGACTTTGGTGACACTTCATTCTGCAATTCTGCAATGACAATTATTTTTTATAAACTGAACATGACTTATACTACTAACTACCTCATTTTTCTGAAACAGAATAATGCAGAAAAACTTAAAAAGTACACTAAAAAAAAATAAAGATTTAGCTTTAAAGGTTTTACCTTGTAAACTTTGCTCAAAAGATTTTGGTCGGGAAGAATGTCCACTTCCTTCTGACCAACTCCGCTGTAATTTCTTGTCTTCTGAAAAAGTTGATTCTGCTCCAGGACAGTTAGAACTGTTAAATGGCGTTTCAATTTCGATGTCATTTCCAATATCATCAATTTCCTTTGATGATCTGGGTTCTTTCTTTAGGAAATCTCCAGTTCCACCTCTCTTTGGCGATATAATTTGACTCATCATTGAAACCGAATTTGGGTCCACACTACGTTGTCCTTGTCCACGTCTCATGTTTCGAAGCATACAATGCGCTCTTCTGTAAAGATTTGATACGTGGTACCTGCTGTCACTAGGTTGACTTCGTAAAAAGGTTAAAACTCCAGCGAAAATAAAGATGACGGAAGTAATTAGAAGTGGCAAAGGGAGCTGTAGACCAATGAAAAGCGACGTGATCGTAAAATTCGCATAAGACAACGTTCTAGTCCAGTTTCCCTTGGGTTCGATTTGACTTGGAGTCTTTGCCAAGTCGGGTGTTTTTGGTAGATCGGTTTCGTCACCACCTTCGGGAATCGTGGCATTCAATTTGGAATTCTGGTCCTCTCTTGCGTCATTCGAACTCGTTTTGCTTCTGTGATACAAGATAATCAAGTGGATTAAATTCAGTAGTAGAATATTTAGGTGTGCTGTGACGACTCGTTACCTGTGTTGAATCACGAAATGAATTAATGTACCCAACGTACACGACGTTTAGAGTAAAAATCATTTGCCAATTAAACCAACTGAACGTCCATTGCGTCAAAGAGAAGCATGTAGTTATGACCCACTGAATCAAGTAGGCAATGGAGGTTGGAGGATTGTAGTAAAAGATATATGTGACGATGAAAAGACCGAATGCACCAAGTATTGACTTCCAGTAAGTGAAGACATAGTTTCCAATTTTTTCTGACAAACTGTCAGCAATTCGACAACGGAATCAAGATAAAATGAAGTGTCAATGGACTCGATGACGTCTTGACGCTTTTTAGCCTGAGGAAATAAGAAAGTATATAGTTAGACAAAAAGTTAGGGACAATCGACGAATATACTTTAGAAGAGACTGACCAGCGCCGGGCCCAAGAGCTCAAGTTGGCTTTAAAAGGATGTAGGACTGAGCCAACGATGAGTGCCCAAAGAAGAGGTCTGAAAAAAGGTTCTAAAACGCAGTAAACGGTCCAGGCAGCAAGGATAGCAAAGGCAGCTATGATCATTGCCAAAACGTTGTAAAATGCATTCTTCAATGCCTTCTCGTGTCCCATAGGTAACATTGACAAAAAGTTTTCAACAATCGGGGTGCGAAGCTCAGTCATGCTGACAGTCCCGCGGGTCCTGCTCATGCCACTTCGATCCATGACGATTCTTAGAAATAATTACAGTTAAGAATTACAAATATACTGCTCCATTACAGGACAAAGACAAGTATTTTTACAACAGTCGTATCGTAACGCAAGAACGCAACCATAGTTGTATGTTGTGCTCTTCCAGCCCCGATACCGAAACCGAATGCAATTTTATTTGACGCATGACATCTTCTGTGCGAATGTAAATAATAATAATAACAACAACATTGAACTTACCTGGTATTGTTGTTTGTGAAACCCGAGCCACCTAATGACCTAAAGTGATTGGCAACTCAATAGCGACACGTAGCCCTTCAAGAAATCTGAAAATAAAGGTGTAACCTTGGGCCTTACACAAGCATGTTATGTAAATTGTTTATGTAGTAGACATGAAGTCTATATCAGGTACTAGACTTTTAGACCACAACATGAATTTTATTCGGTTAAAACTGAACATCATGACGTAATGAGGATGAAACGGTATTGGTGTTTTCAAAAATGGTCAACTGATACGAGTAAATTCAATCAACCGGTCTGTTAATTGAATCGAACATGATGAATGATTAGTAAATTAAATTGTTCGTTTGTATCGAGATTGCTCTGACATATTGTGGAGAAGCAATGAATTTTAGGGGCGATCAATCGATTAATTACGGATTATGAGTGAAATAAAGACTTAATTTTAATCGTCAATGCTAAAGTTGAAGTTTACGTTGCCCATCTCGGGTGAGATGGAATTCAGCACCCAGCACCCCGGATTGAGCCCCCCTAGCACCCAGGATACAGCCCCCTAGCACTCGCTTTTTTATCGACATATAAGCACGAATTAAGCAATTTGAAGACTTTCTTTAAAAAATTTCTTTTTAAATTTTCTTTTCGAAAAATTTTTTATTGAAGATTTGGAAGAGGCAAAAAAATAGACCTCAACATTTTTTTTCAAATTTTTTTTTTTGAAAAATTTTTATTGAAGATTTGGAAGATACAAAAAAATGGACCCCAACAAAAAAAAAATTGAATTTTTTTTTTCCGAAAAATTTTTTATTGAAGATTTGGAAGAGGCAAAAAAATGAACCCCAACATTTTTTTTTCAAAATTTTTTTTCCGAAAAATTTTTTATTGAAGCTTTGGAACATTCAAAAAATGGACTCCAACATTTTTTTTTTCAAAAATTTTATTTCCGAAAAAAATTTTATTGAAGATTTGAAAAATACAAAAATTTGACCGCAACAAAAAAAAATTCCAAATTTTTTTCTGAAAAAATTTGAATGATACGAAAAAGTTTGTAACAAAGTTTCAAAGTTGATAAAAAGTTTCAAATTGCTCAAGTTGGGATAAAACGATTTTCAGAATGCGGTGCTGAATCCTTAGGTTCTAGGGTGCTGTATCCGGGGTGCAGGGGTGCTGAATCCCATCTCACCCATGCCATCTCGGCATGAATCAAATCGGTCCTCCCCGCCGTACCGATTCGTGAGTACATTAGTCAAAGACACACCGCCACGGTTAGAGCACCGTCGTTCTCGTCCCAGAAATAACATCTTTTCTTCAGCTCATTTATCATTTATCTGTTTGTACTAACTCGGTATTGATAAGAAAGCAGTGAAGACAAATAATTGCGGTTTGACAATTAGTGTCCACTTTTAGTTTTTGAACGTAATAATCTTTGACCTGAAATTCCTGAAGGAAAACAATGAGTCACATTCAGACGCCTTCGGTCATTGCTCGCGGTGCAGATAACGAACCTTTATCCTTGATCGGGAAACCAAGACTTGCGGATTTTTATGGTAAGTTGTAACCTGAAAAGCAAATACTAGATTTGAAAATGCTCAATAAAGTATGGATTATGAAAACATTGGAATAATATGGTCCATGTGTTTGTTATGAAAAGTGGGAGCCACACCACGAAGACCAGCTCTTGGAGAGGTATCAAACTTTCGTCGTCAACAGTCACAATATCGATGCTACTCCAAAATTACGATCCTACCCTCATCAGAATCAGAACCAGAAAAAACAATCTTCTAGTGATTCTGATGAATTTGAGGCAGCTAAGTCCATTCGTCGAATGAGTTGTGGAGACTTTGATTTTGGACGGGTGACGAGTCCCGAAGTTCCGTGCCTTGAAACTATTGGTGATCAAGAATTCAGCGATGACGAGTCAGAGAATGACGACGATTACCCTCCAATCGAACATATGTCCATGCCACCAAAAGGTAACGGTTACACAAACAGACTCGAATTGTGAATACCACAGTCATGTCTGAAGCCGAATTGCTTTTACTTTACAGGTTACGATGAGGACTGTATGCTGTCAATACATCCAGACGAGAAGAAAATGTTTGCAAAAATGAAACGTGGATCGGATTTGGTTACAATGTTCGTCTCTGCAGAATTCAGNTGTCTGAAGCCGAATTGCTTTTACTTTACAGGTTACGATGAGGACTGTATGCTGTCAATACATCCAGACGAGAAGAAAATGTTTGCAAAAATGAAACGTGGATCGGATTTGGTTACAATGTTCGTCTCTGCAGAATTCAGTTTCATTCCGGTCTACAAAGCTCCTGAAGTCCGCCTCGACTACGAACCAGTACCAGATGCCACCAAGATGGCCCTTGACTTGAGTGATGTGGAGATGTAATGCCAAAGCTGCAGTGGAAAGATCCTCTACGTCCATTTTCCTAACCAAGCGTAACGAAACTTTGAAACTTAATTCATTCTTAAACTCGTAACTACCATTGTGTGCTTCATAAACTACTTTTACTAGATTAATCATAAATTTTCATATTCTAAAAAGCTCGTAATTTCTAATTTTTGCTCTAAATTTTTTTTTACTTTCGATTTATATACCTTTTTTTTTACGTAATCGCTATTTGTACCAATGTCAAGCATACACACTTAAATTTTTACATTGGCTTGGCTTATGAACTATTGCCTAGGGCGTTAAAATGGCGAAAGATTTATTTGAGTTGCAAACGCACATGAGTAAAGTCGATTGTTGGAAAAACATGAAAACTGAATAAAATCGAAAAGTACGCAAGTTGCCAATTTCCATTAAATAGTTCAAGGTTGCTTCTAACTGGAAAACTGTAGTATGTCGCGTCGCGTTATCGCTGAAAGCACAGTTACCTTCACGTTATCATTGATACCATTGAACAATTCGATAAAGTCAATATTTGTGGAAATGTTTAATTGGAGTCTGACCTTGAACGTGTTTTTTTAAGTCTATAAAGAGATCTGTCAATGCGTTAACTAATTCAAAAGGCAAACAGGAATAACAAACTGAAGGTCAACCACCAATTTCCTTTGTCAAACCGTACATTTTGTTTCATAAAACATATCTTTCAGAATTGTAATCCTTGGTAGACTAATCGAGCTAACGAAGCTCAGACTTCGATCAAGTCATTTTTTGGGACCAACGCTTCCCCCAATACATACAAATCCAGTGCATACATTACCCCAGCCGCGGTGGGGATGGGGATTCCGTCTTAAGGCACTCAAGGCTCTGGTATCTGTCAAAAGGGGTAGAGGCATTCCAAGTTATCCCCAACATGGCGGAGAGACCATTTGCGTACGATGGGGGGATAAGATACACTTGAGTATAAAGCATTTATGCTGATTCAGATGAACCTCAAGATTTGCAAATTGCAAAAACCAGCTCATCCCACTCCAATTCAAAATCACAATCTCAACAACATCATTCGGAACTATTTTTTAGATAAAAAAAAAGACGCTTCAATTGAAAAATAATTTCCTCTCAGAGAAATTTACTTCGAAATAATGTTCTAAAAAAGATAAAAATGAGTATATTTTTCGAACAAAATTTCGAGAAACTTAAAGGACATTATGTTAAAAAAGCTGACATTAGTGTGATCTTTCCTTAAAAAAATATTTTCCAAAACAAAACCATACAAGAACAGAACTTCAAAATTGAAATAGTTAATTCTTATAAACGAACTGTACGAAAATTGAGGGCAAATTCCTCAAAATGTCTTAACGAAACTGGTTTTTCATCATTTTGATTAAAGTTTTTAAAAGAGAGAGTTAATTATTGATAAGTGAAAATAAATTTTGACAATTTTGAAGGAATTGAGTTTCACTTCTTAGTCAGTTCTTGACCTTCAAGTCGAACTGTTCCTGTCGCAAATCGCAATGGATTTAAAAGTGTTGATCCTCCTGATCAGTATGGTGACACTGGATTACGTAAGCGCAGTGCACAAACGCAGACCACCTCCACGTGAAATCGTCCAGCATTCCATCGCTACTTGTGAAAAGTGTCACTGGTACTGCGCGAGAAATGGCGGAGTAGCGTTGTCCTGTTTTGATCCGGATGACTGGGATTCGTTTGGACTGGATGACAGACAAGGACGTTCAAAGAAGAAGATTAAACGATATTACTCCACTTGCACATGCTCATTTCCACTAATCTGTGATGTCATGGGCTGTTTCCGGGTTAAGCGGAACGAAGCAATTTAAGTCGATTTCTTATTGTAATAGTTACATTACATAAATAATATTAATGTACATATAATGTTCAAAATCAAAATACTTTTTGATTGTTCTGTGAATACTTAGGATTAATGAAATTAATTAAATAGGATATTAGCAAAAAAAGTGATTGGTAGGAATTGTGCTAATTTGCTACATTTAAATTAGCTTTTGCATTTTTTGCGTTGAGATTGAGTTCGCCAAAATGACTCTTTAGCATTGTACGCGCAATCCCCTCCCAATAATTTCTCAAATGCCCAGCGAAGCCAGCGATCCTTCCTTTATTCCCCGAAGAAATCACTCGATGGTCCCAGAAAATGACTATCCTGGTTACTTCATTTCTGCAGGCATTTATGAGTTATTAAGTTAATAACGAACCAGTTTTACGAATAATTTCGTACTACAGGTTGGCTGGCAACAGTTCCCAAACAAAAAATAAGACAAATACCGTATTTACTCTAATATAAGCGCTATTCTAATATAAGCGCACACTCCAATATAAGCGCGGGTGGGGTAGGTCATTGGAGGTGAGACACACTTCGTATGTGGCGGGTATTTGGCAGTTTAAACATTGTTACAGCGGAATTGAACACAAAGAAGTCGAGTTTGTTTAGAAATTAAGATTTTATAAAAATTGTTTAACAATTAAAATTAAAATTAGTATTTGAAGCAGTGAAAACTCATTTGAGCAATTTCAATACGATGACGGTTCTCATCCCGGGTGGGTGTACAAAGTACGTCCAGGCTCCAGACCTTTGCTAGAACAAGTCTATTAAAGATAATCTTCGGAGTAGTTATGCCAAGTGGATCGAAAGCGGGAACACATTTTACACAAAAGGTGGCAACATGACAGCACCATCAAAAAACCCATAATTTCTTGAGTCACCGAGTCATGGAAGAATATTTCAGATGACCAAATTAAAAAATCATTTGAAGCTTGTGGTATAAATTTACGGGTCTAGGCCATTGGTTCAATTTGAAGAGCTTCAATTGTAAAGTTTCAACTGAAAAGGTTCAACTAGAAAATGTTCAACTGTGAATTGTTTCAACTGAAAAGCTTCACCTAGAAAAGTTTCAACTGGAAAAAGATCAACCGTGAATTGCTTCAACTGTGATAAGCTTCAAATATGGAAGCTTTTCTAGTTGAACCTTTTTACAGTTGAAACAATTCACGGTTGAACCTTTTCTAGTTGAACCTTTTCAGCGGAAACTTTTCAATTGAAGCTTTTCCAATTGAACCAATGGCCGGCTTCGCATTACCTATTGGGGAACAAGATCTTGAACCTGAGAAAAATAACATCGTAGTTTATGATTCGGATATGATCGTGATATGGATTGGTCGAACTATTGATCAAAGTGGGTCGAGGATGTCAGCAAGCGATAATAATTCAAGTAGAGATGAATCGGATAGTTAAGAAATAGATTTTTTTTTAAATAAATTGGTTAAAAAAATTATTTTCCAAGTCCGTTTTTCTCCGAAATCGCTATAAGCGGGCGCTTATATTAGAGTAAATACGGTATTTGTGTGATTCTTTTGGATTGGGAGTTGAAGAACAGGTTATCAAAGTCAATTTCGTTTTGGACTCTCATAAGTTAACAGTTCGACTTTCCTTATTGTTTTAATTAAAAGCCGACATGCCGCTTCCAACAATTGGGTTTGCTTCTCAGGATTCTTCTGGAATTATGCAGCCATGGAAGGTAAATTCATATGACATTAGCTTGCCTAATGTAAAACATATAATCACGATTTGATTGCTCGGGTTTCCAGTTCGAATATCGTGACCTTGGTCCCAACGACATTCAAATTCGGATCGTCGCATGTGGAGTGTGTCAAACGGATTTGCATTTTGGAAAGAATGACTGGCGTGCAACTAATTATCCATGTATTCCAGGTAAGAGTCAGTCACCAATTCATGGCGCAGTATCAAAAATAAGTTGTACGGAATAATGAGTCATTTTTTTCTTTTTTTTTCACAAAAGGTCATGAAATCACTGGTTATGTGGAAGCTGTTGGAAGTGAGGCCATCAAGTTCAAGCCTGGAGATAAAGCAGCTGTGGGTGTTGTCATTGACTCATGCCGATCTTGTGACGAATGTACGAGTAACAGCGAACAGTATTGCGCAAAAAAAGTTTTTACTGGATGTGGGATTGTTAAGGGAGGATTCAAGTCCTTTGGGGGCTACGCAAAGGACATTGTTTGCGATGTATGAAATTTCCGAAAATTCAGAAAAAAAACAACTTAATTTTATAAACCCATAACCGTTTTTAGGAAAAGTACGCTTGCCGATACCCGGATGACCTGGACCTCTACACTGGAGCCCCTTTGCTCTGCGCTGGAA